>PPHD01016874.1:0-15347 GCA_002909625.1 Bambusicola thoracicus
CATAAGCCTAATGAGAGAGAATAGGGGAATGAAATGCTATTTTTACCTTCTGGAATGAAACTGATCCTTACACCTCAAACATTTCAGGTTGCAAAGCTCACACCCGAGATACATGAAGTAAGTAAACTGTGAACATGTGAGGCCCATAGACTTAATATAAACATGCCAGAGAAAACCAACAAATAATAGCTGAATGACATTTCTGCAAGTGATTGATATGGGACATTTGATTTGCACACGAGTAGTATTTCTGATAAAGCACTAGAAAAGCTATGGCAAAACCTTTCCATCTACGGATTTTCACCTCTGTAATCCCTCCCAGAGCTGACACAGGCTGGTATAAAACTGACGTGGAAATACGTGAAAGTTGTATTTCTGGACAATCTGTGGTTGTTTTTTGTGTGTGTGTGTGTGTGTGTCTGTGGGGACTACAGATTTGTCCTCACTTATTCTTTCCTCCCAACTAACAAAATTGTCTTCCTGCCTTAGCCTTGAACTTTGTAAGCACACCACTGGGTGACAGGCTTGGGTAGCTGTGCTGTGAGACCACTTTTATTTTAGTCTCAGCATGATGGAATGGAATGGAATGGAATGGAATGGAATGGAATGGAATGGAACGGAACGGAATAGTCCTACTGCCTGACCCCTTCAGGGTGAACCAAAAGTTACAGCATGTTGTTGAGGGCATTTTACAGATGTCTCTTGACCACTGACAAGCATGGAACATCACCCACATCTCTTGGAACACTGTTCCAATATGTGACCCAAAATTTAGGTCAAATTTGACCTAAAATTTTCATTCATCAAATTTTGTCTTCTGTTACACGCTTTCTGCCTTCTGAGTATGCCATGAGTCCCATTCACTTACAGTCAGTGGCCTTCACATGTTTTGAGGTTTCTTAGCGTGTTATTGACAACCTGTTTTCAATTTAGTATGCTGGCAAATTTGCAGTTAATCCTTTTGACAATGAAAAAAATATGGAAACAATGTCACTTTTCTTGGTTTTGTTTTGTTTTGTTTTGCTTGTTTGTTTTAAATTTCTATTTAATATTTTGCATTTTTTTTTCACTGCCACATCATTGTTCAGTAGTCATGGAGCTTCTCTTTTTCTTCTCTTTAAAGGTATAGTACTTGGGTATGTCTTCACGGTTTTCCTTTGATTAAATTGGCCATCAAATGATGATTGTCATAACATTACAGACCTCTATGCTCTGAGTTTTCTGGTTTGCTTATCATGCTGTTCTTTTTTCCCTGGTATCTTAGAGACTGAAAATAGCTTTGCAGATAGAATTATTGAGATACTTGTTCATTTTTTTTTCTTTTTCTTTTTCCTATTTGCACTGGTCAGCTGAGTGTGATCTTTTCTTTGCTCAGATTTGCTTTCAGTTCCATTTTCCCGACTTTCATGGTTGAGTTTCTGTATCAAATATTGCAGTTCGTCTTTACAGGCTGAGAACAGGATCATTTTGTCTGTGAACCAGATACGTTTCAGATATGGTTCAATTGATTTCAATATGTGTGAAATTTCTGGGTTGGTACCAGGCTGAATGCCTCCAGATGTTTTGTAGGAATGTTCAAAAATGGCATAAGAGGATTGTCTGTACTTGTTTTCCTCTTTTTTGTTCATACAGTAGAGGGACAGTTTGTCTTAGAAGCATGAGTTGTTTTCCTATATAAATACTGTGGAAATAGATTTTTGAAAATTAATAAACAACCTTACAAATGATTTGGATGAAATAGTTTTTCTTAGTTTTATTGCTTAGTGAAACCTTTGATGTTTCTACATTGACCAAAATATTTCAGAAGAGAAGATGAAGCTGTCTTTTTTTTATGTCACTGGCATTTAGCATCTTCCTTTCTCAGTGAGAGTGAAATTGTCCTTTTGTATAGACTGTGAAGGACATCTGTCATATTTTCTGGATTACATGATAAAACAAACAAAAAATCATAAATGCTATATGTTCTTTTCTGCAAAGTTTTGCCACCATTCAAAAATTAACCATATAGGTTACTGAGCTGCGAGTCACACTCAAAGGTCCAAGAATCACTGCAGTGTCCCTGACATTTCATTAACTTTTATGAGACTGAAGAGATTTGGTGTTCATTTTAAAATAGCTTTATGCCCTTCATATGTTTAAACAGATAAACTGTGTTACGACAGTTGTTATTAAAATAATTCTAATAATGGTTAAGATGTAATTGACTGTTTGTAGATGCATACTAAGTAGAATAACAAAAAGCTTCAAAATGAATATGTAATTAAGCATCTGCACTGGATAGTAAGTAACTGCATAATCCATGAACTACACAGGTGGTTTTAGACTTGCAAAGACAGTGGCTCTAAGAAATGGAGATCTTTTACCAATTCTAAAGTAATTACAGTTTTCTTATGTTTGTCCTCATCTTAATGAAAGAGTGTTTGCTTTAATTACCTCCCATTATGAAAATCTAATTAGACACTATATTTGATTGAAGCAAATTTTTGTACTGGCTGCAGTTCTTTTCAGTTTTTCTGATCAAAGAAATTACTGATAGATAATAGCTCTATCTGTGAGAGATTATAGCTTTTAATCTCTTGGTATACTGTTTATCTGAGTGAAAACAAAGATAAACCAGGATATTCTTGCTCATGTTATTTATACGTATTCAAGTTCTCCACTGTAAACTATTATTCTCTGAACAGTAATGTATAGGAAGATCTCTGGAAAAATAAGAACACTGACTAAATTACAGTATAATGCTTATGAAATAAGCAAAATGAATTATCATGCTAAGTAATTTATTTTAACAGATGCTTACACTTTCCCTTCTAGCAACAGAGCCTCAGAATAAAAATATACTCCTAGAAAACTTTATGCATGGGCAATTGGCTGCTCTGTTGAACGACAGCTCCTTTTATGAAAAAGAAATACTTGTATATTTTATACATTTGTACAATGGGAAAAATCATTGAAGTATATAGAAGTTCTGCTGTTGGAGGGAGATACAGGTTTTTACAGCTTGATTGAAGAATATTCATCTTAGTATGGGATGCTTCTTTTTATCTGCCATATGTTTGTTCTCAGTAACTTTCCACCAAATGAAGGAGTTTTTTGAGATTGCTTCTTACTTCGCGGGGAAATTGAAAATGTATGATGGGTGTCACTAGTTTCTCTGTATTGTAAAATGAACTTTATTATTTTTAAAATATGTTTCTATACTCATACTAGATGCAAAATCAGTGTGCCTCGTGCTATATGAACTAACTTTTTTAGAGGTAGTTTCTTTTAGGCTGGTGTACCTGAAGGAAAACAAAATGCAGCTAGTTTTGTAATCAGTAGTAGATGCCGAGAAAGAGGAAAAACCTGCCTCAAGATGGCATGCGACACTAAGACCAGTATACATATACATATGCCCATAAAATTACTGTTTTTATGACAGCTACTTGTTTTAAAAGTTAACGGCAAACAAGAAGATAGTTAATTTTTACCTATTTACTAATTACTATTACTGCAATATGCAAAATGTAACATGCAGTTTATGAAAAGTGTACAAAATAAATACAGATTCTAAGATCCTACAGTTGATAGGATAATTTAACTTTTATTTTAACATTTAACTGCTATGTCCCAGTGTTTTTGAGGAGAATTTGATGTTTCTATACAGCATGAGAAATGTAGCTACACAGTAAGATTAAAATTATATGTATAAATCTCATCAGAGATATCAGTGCAAATATATATCTAAATATTTGACTGGCTTACTATGAGTATTTCTGATATTAGATTGTAGACTGAGAAAGCCAATGGCATGCAAGTATGTGATATGAAGTAATAAAGAATTTGAGAGTATGAATCAGATATATCAGTACATATCAGAACTTTAGTTGCCTTTTTGAAATTGATCTGCTGTCAGTGCAGCCATTGAACTATTTTTGCTAAGTTCTTTAAATTATATTTATGCATAAGTGCCAGCTTTGCTGGATATAATTTCTAAACTACTTACAAACACTGATCCACGTGAAGTGTGGTAGAGTAGTACTGCCCACGGGAGAGATACTATAGTAGTTGAAGTATGTCAAGTCCTTCCACTAAACTTTGCGTCTTTAGCGCCAGAAAAATATATATGTGCTTGTATGTGCTTAGTACCTTAGCATCTGATGAGAATGAGGAACCTGATGAAGATCTGCTGCCAAACCCCACTAACTAGGGAGAATACTGTCATGTCTGTGCCCTTCAAATTAAAGAGAACAGAGGTATTTTATGATTTCACAAATTCTGAACTTATCATAGAGTGATAGAATGCCTTGGATTGAAATGGAACTTAAGGATCATCTAGTTCCAACCACCCTGCCATGTGCAGGGCAGCCACCCACAAGATCAGGGTGCCCAGGGCCCCATCCAACCTGGTTTTGAATGACTCCAGGAATGGGGCATCCACAGCGTCTCTGGGCAGCTGTGCCAGTGCCTCATCACCTCACAGTTTACCTATATTCTCATCAGTATGCCTTGATTAGGAAAGATTAAGATCATAGTGACAGTAAAAAAGTGTCCACCAATAAAAGGTCTTTTGAGAAGTCATTTAACTGCTGTTCTTAAGGAACTTACTGGTCTTGCAAGAGTAAATAAATGCTTCTGTGACCATCAACAGTGGATCCATCATGTGATCCTTAGGGACTTAAGGAGAAGACAGCCTAGAAATACACTCTTCTTATTTTTTGTACTGGCTGAAACAACAGCTGAATGCAAAAGTGATAGCTGTTTTCCTCGGTGTCAAAGATTCCATTTTGTATGATGGATATTCATTCGGTCCAGACAACCAAAGCAGGTAGAATTCATTATCTGAATTACAGATTTTGTTAGGCTGACTCTAAATTAAGTTGAACAGACCGAATAGGAACAGACCAAAAAAATAATCCGCTCTGGTTACTGCTTCTGTATACAAAACTCATATACATACATAAATATATGTGAGTTTATATTACTGTTGGAGGCACTGTTTAGAAATTATTTGAATTATACAGAGAATGAAAAGATACAAATAGAAATTTGGTTTCTGTTTTTAAGTATTAATTTTATTAGCATTTTGATGCATGGTGAATGTTTCATGCTTATTCATATTTCTGAATTACTATGCCTACCTGCTACTTAGAACAGTATTCCATGTACTTTCTTGACTAGATAGACTGCATGAACCTCTTACAGATTAAGTTTAGAAGAATTTTCTCTATGTGGTTTTCCAAATCCTTCACAGTAACTTGAAGTTCAAAATGTAAAATTAGGGCTCAGAGACAGCATCAGAAGTTGCTTACTCAGTAGAGACCTTGAATTTACAAGAAACTAATGGATACTAATCATCTTTATACTACTGTTTTCTACGTACTACTTGAAATAAAAATAGCATATTTATTATTACCAAAAATTTAAAAATGCAAGAAAGGAAAATGTAAGAAATTCTAGTCCAACATTTGCATTCCACTGAAGCAGCCACTGTGAATGTATATGCGGGTTTATAGTTGTCATAGATGTAGTAGAAGCAACACATTAACCTACTGAAATACAACTGCATCATGCCAATATAAACATAACAATGTGTGTTACATTGAGTGCTTTAAAATGATGCCTCATAAGAAAGTAGCACAGTGTGTACACTGTGTGTACAAAACATGATGAGGTGCAGGTACATTTTGGGATGCATGGGACCCTTCAGAGGTTAGTACTTCAGATGTAATATATGGAATACCAACGAGAAACCTCTATGTTAATACTCAGCTTAAAAAGACCAAATATTTATATTTTCCATTTTCCTTCCCTTCTAGCTACTTTCTGCAGGTGATTCTTTTGGAGTCCAGAATTTTACGCAATAGTAACTGAAGCCAAACAGAGCAGCTGGGGAATTTGTCAGTTCTTATGGCTGACTGAAAAGAGACACGAGACAAGGCATCCCCATTGCTTTAAATGCTTCTGGCTACTTTACATTTAAATTGTTCTTACAAGATGGTAGCAAACATTAGATAGATAAAACACTATCTGGGAAGCTCAGCGAAAAAGTAGGTAGAATAAGAAGTAGTACATAAATCTAACAAAATACAAATCTGGTTGGATCTGCCCAAATTTTGGGAAGTTCTTCTGACACTCTGCTTGGTGTGCTGTGCTTTCTCTTCCACTGTGCCACAGAAGGTTCATCTCTAGAAATTAAATACTGTATACTTAACATGCTAAGAAACTGATGGTCAGATGGTTCAGGTTTTTATTTTCTATGGGAAACAATTTTGCTTTGAAAGCCACATAAACTTTACAAAAAAAGTGACCTCAAAATAAGAAATCTTCATCTCATTCAAGTGTATTTAGCTAAATGGTAATGTGTCTGTGTAAAATTATTTGAAAACAAAACTGTTCCAATGTTTTCCTGTTTGTTTTTGTTGTTGTTGTTGTTGTTTTTATATATACAGGACACTGCCTTTTTAAATAAAGTTGCACAGAGAAGCAAGAGGGAGAAAAAGATCAAGCTGGATATCTTCAGTTCTTTAGATCTCAAATGGAAAGTGTGTGTTGTTCCATAATCAGCTTCTTTTAGACTTAGCACGTTTTACTCCCAGTGATTAATCCCCTACAGAATTATATTCAGGAAATATTCAAACAATATATTTCTGTTGGGGAGGTTTAATTTTTGAAGTTTGAATGCAGTTTATTATTGAGGAAATGGTAGCATTCTTTCTCCAATTCACTCTTATTTGACTGTATCTTAATTGTTTTAGCTAGAGGCACCTTATTTAGTAATTAAATTAAGATTCAGTGTGTCTACTAGCTGATGACGCAGACACAATAGGACAACAAATGTACTTAGTTCTCCCTAGGTATATTTGCAAAGCTATGCATACAATTTCTACCCACTGAAAAAGGAGAACTTAATCTCTGTGCTTCTTAATTGGTAAACACAGGAGACTGCTGAAAGCAAATCATTCAAATACGTATAACTATTTTGGTGTGGTCAATTGTGCTCAGTTATGTAGCTCACAAAACAACATTTTTTTTTCTTCTTTTTTTTTTTTCTTTTTTCTTTTTCTTTTGTGTGTATTGCAGGTAGCATAGTGTACCTTGGGATGATGGTGGGGGCATTCTTCTGGGGAGGCTTGGCAGACAAGGTGGGAAGGAGACAGTCACTCCTGATATGCATGTCTGTCAATGGATTCTTTGCCTTCCTTTCATCATTTGTCCAGGGGTATGGCTTCTTCCTCTTCTGTCGTTTGTTTTCTGGATTTGGGTAAGCTCCTCTGGTTTCGTTCATTTCTACAACTGTGTGTGTTAATAAAACTTTCCTGTTTACAAAATTTCATTATTAAATGCAGGAATACAGTCTATGTCAGGAGCAAGAGAATTAATCAGTGTGGCTATTACAATTCTAAATAAACCTGAAGGGATAGGATAATGATTTCAGAGGAAAGACATAATCTGAAAAAAGTAAAATTTTTTGTTCTTATTTTGCAACTGACTTAGTTTGTGAACTTGATGAACTTATTTTGTGCCCCTGTTCAGTATGCAATATAACACACTTCTCACAAATGTACTTTAAGATTTTACTAGTATTTGCAGTGCTGATGAAGTCCTTGTGTGCATAATGTTGTTTATAACACCACTGCAGTCAAGACTGTCAAATGAATATGGAGATCTTGGAGCAACAAGATATTTGTTTTCTTTACAGAAAAAAAAAAGGTTTGTGGGTCTGTATTTGCTTTACTTTTCTTTTAATTTAAATAATTTCTCAAGTGGTGAACATTCTTCAGATATTGTTCACAGTCCATTAAGTGTATAATTTTAAACTTACACACGCTGAGATTGAGATCCCAAAGTATGTTAGGATAGGGTTTCCACCTTAATTATACCTTCATTGCACTCTGAATAAAAAAATTCATTCTCTAAAAAATGTTAGAAAAAATAAAACAAAATTCCCTTCCACTTTCCTACATTTTCCTTTTCATAGATCACTGAGAAAGATGAGAAAGATCCATGGCACTTCCCATTTGCTAGTTTCTTTAAAGAAAATATTTATATCTGAAAGAACTCTCTTCCTCTCCTTCAGCTCCATTTTATCCTAGATATTTGCCACCATAAAAACCATAAGATTTCTTGAATCTGTCCTTCACACCTTCAAGATGAGAGAGGTTCCTTTTTGTTCTATGAGAACATAGTTTTTCCATCAGTTTACATTTTTGGAGCTCATCTTTTTCAGAATGTTCATCTGCTCACTTACTTTCAGAAGGAAGCTTCCTTTTCACTTACCAGAGCTACTCAAGCTGGTATTTGTGTCACATTTGGCTTTCAGAGAATCATCATAGAACAATCATAAAATCATAGAATGGCTTGGGTTGGAAGGTACCTCAAGGATTATCAAGTTTCAAAGCTTCTGCCACAGGCAGGGCTGCCAGCAGCTAGGTCAGGTACTAGATCAAATTGCCCAAAGTCCCATCCAGTCTTGCCTTAAACTCCAGGGTCGGGGCATCCACAACCTCTCTGGTCAGACTGTGCCAGTGCCTCACCACCTTCTCAGGGAAAAACTTTCCCCTGGCATCTAATCTAAATCTCCCTTCCTTTAGTTTAAAACCATTCCCCCTTGTCCTATCACTATCTACCCTTATAAAAAGTTGATTTCCCTCATGTTTATGAACACTCTTTAAATACTGGAAGACCACAATGAGGTCTTCCCTCAGCCTTCTCTTTTCCGGACTGAACAGGCCCAGTTCCTTCAGCCTGTCTTCTTAGGAGAGTGCTCCAGCCCTTGGATCATTCCCAGGGCCCACCTCTGGACCTTCTCCAACAGCTCCACATCCTTCCTGTGCTGGGGGCTCCCAGCTTGGATGCAGTACTCCAGATGGGTCCTCACAAGGACAGAATAGAGGCAGACAAACACCTCCCTCTCCCTGCTGGCCACCCCTCTTTGAATGCAGCCCAGGATACCATTGGCCTTCCAGGCTGCAAGCTCACACTGCTTCCTCCTGTTAAATTTTACATCTACCAGAACCCCTAAGTCCTTCTAAGCAAGGCTACTCTCAAGTTATTCTCACAGTTTGTATACATATCTGGGATTATGCCAACCTAAGTACAAAGCCTTGCACTTTGCCCTCTTAAACCTCATTATTTTTCCCTCTTTTTTTTTTTTTTTTTTAATTCCTTACATTGAGGAGGGCTGTAATAGCAACAGACACATCACATGTGGAGCACCAGGAAACATGGGAGAAGCTAGAATGTTCCTGGTGCAGGGACAAAAAAGTGAAATCTTCCCACTTACAGACAGCAGGGCATAAATATACTCACTGTTAGACCACACATCTTACAGTTCTCTGTTTCCAGATACTTGGCATCAATCACTGCATTAGAAGACAAGGTCTTTTCAGTATCACTCATTGAAGAACTTCCATGTATTTGTGCTAGCTTTTATGCCATATCTTCTTCTAGCACAGTATGAATTTACTTATAGTGTCTGAATTAAATCTAGAGAGTTTATTACATTCTTCACTACACCCCACATCTTGCTTGCATGGAAAGAAAGCTTTGTCAGTTGAACAGGAATATAAATTCGACTTCAATTCTCTTAATAACCTTTTCTCATTTCCAAAGGTCCTGCCTTTGGAATCTAGATGTCAATTCCCCTTTCCTAATGAATGACATTAAATATAAAACACTGTTCTCCATGGGAGGGGCTTTGTTCCAGCTATGTATTAAATAACCCAAATATGAAATACAGATAACTTTAAGCAACGAATGGAATGTTATATTTTAGAGGCAAAAGAATATTGCTTCACAGACTGGGAAAAAAGCTTTCTGAAGAGTCAGAGAGTTATCTGGGAAATTTCTGATAACTAAAAGTCATTGAAATATTGAGAAGTATTCATGAGATATAAAATTTATTAGGTGTATCAAGTTTAAACTAAATTTCTTCTGAAAATATGAAAATATATGAGGAATTATGATCAATAATAACAGTATCTGATAGAAGATTTTATTTATGGAAAATACTGTGAAACTGATTTTCCTCAAATTCTCTTGCAGTCAAAACATATTTATAAAAGTGAACTGTTAAAAAAAAAATCACCCTTCTGATCATGTTTTTGCATCTGAAAAACATATGAATATTGGAAATTTTGCACTGCCAAAAACCAAATGGTGTGGAATAAAAACATACTAAGATAGTGCTGGGTAAAAGGCACTGAGAGATATGAAATCTGAAAGGTGGACTTAAGCTAATGAAAAGAATAAAGAAGTGCTGAATAGACTACAAAATCATTTCCTTTAATGAAAAATAATATAATAACTGTGATCCCTCCATTGATTAATCCAAAATCCATAGTCAAAAGGAAATTGAATTCTAAAGCCAGATAAAGCTCTAGGAGTGCTTTAGACATGGTTTCCTACTAAAAAGGTTTCTCCAGTAGCAGAACATAACTTACGATATCACTGCCAACTTGAATGGAGGAGGATTTGTTGCTTATTAACTCTGTCACTAGGAAACATTAATCTCAGTTAGAGAATTTTATCTAACCTCCGTTACAGAAAGTTGGATCTTTTTCATCTAGTTTCCAGCTTACTGTTTTTGATACTTTTCGATAACTTCAGATGTGGCTTTTCTAAATCCAACACCTCATTCTTAAAAATGCACTTTTTTTTTTTTTTTTTTTTTTTTTTTAATTAGCCTATGCTAGGGTTGCCTTGAAGTAAACAGAGATGATACAATCTGGGAAAATGTGTCACGCTTATCCAGCCCAAATATTGCTTCTAAAAGTAATCAAAGTTTTCATGCAGTATAAAGGTAATTGAAATAAATATGTATTCTGAGACTAACTATGCTTTAGAAAATTATTCAGACAACCCTATATTGATTATTTTTCATGAAGGAAATGTGAAAAGTTAAACAAATGTGTCTTAATTTGCAAACTAAACATGATGTCCAGACTACAGAGATTTCTTTTAAATTGCCCAAACCAAAAGTTTCACTAAATCTCTCCTGAAGATCCACAGAAATATTAGGAAACATGGCTTAGATGTGGTCAACTTATGCAACTCAAAACCCGTCACTGCCTGAGAAAATACTTTTCAAAATTCTCCAGTGGATTTATGGGCCACGTGAACACAACGCAGTTGCACAGCACAAGTACACAAGCTATTGCCTTCAAGAACCTCAGATCTCAACCAACAGGCTGCTTGTATAATTGTGCGCCATCAGTATTCATTATTACCTTGTAGCTATCTTTTGTATCTTCATGCTCATTTGCTCTATTTCTTTCTCACATGTCTTCTACCCTTTTGCAATCCTTCTGCCTCTAATTTCTCTGCAACCTCCAGCTGCCTCCCACCCATGGCTATCGGAAGGTGTACACTGAGAGCTAATGAACAGCTCGGCAGGTGACTGGCTTCAGAGTAGCTAGTGTATGCCAAAAGGACTCATACACTTCTCAGGCAAGCCAAGAAAGCAGTTGGCCAGGTCTGAGCTTTTCAAATAGCTCTGGTCCCAGGCCTTTTTTCTTCAGATGTGGGTAAAAGCTGACTAATGTAAACCTGAACCTACAGGGAGAAAAGCGGTTTGTTATGTGAGGAGAAGACAAGATAGTGATGGGAAAGGAAATTTATACAAAAGAGAGAGAAAGACTGGAAGACTGATACACATAAGCAAGGTAGAGAGCCTATACAACATACAACCCTAAAGAGAAAGCAGAAATTTGAAAAGAGGAATGAAAGAGAGAGAGAATCAGATATGCGAAAGACCAGGACTTCATAAACTCACATAAAACCCAGGTTGGAAGAGTCTTTGAAAGGAAGAGTCTTTGAAAGACCATTGCATCCAACCTTCCACTGGAAAACGGAGATTAGATGATGTACACCCTGTCCAACCACATTCTGAAAGTCTCTGTTGAAAGGAATTCTATCACACCAGTAGGGAAATTGCACCATTTGTTTCATTGTAAAAAATGTCTTCTTTACATCATGGTGAAACCTTTCCCAGTGCAGCTTGTACTCACTGTCCGTTGTGTTCTCCATGTGAAGGGAGAGTCTCCTTTCTTTTATTAGCCAACCTTCAATATTGGAAATACTGTAATAGGTCATGCCTGAACCTGTTTTTCTCCAAAGTGAAATAACTGCTTCAGCCTTTCTTCATAGAGCTGATTCTCCGGGTCTTTGATCATCTGTATAGCCCTCCTCTACCCACTCTCCAGACTGTGTCTGGGGTCCAGAACTCCAGTTGTGGCCTGTGGGATGATCACATCTCTATCACTGCTTTTGTGCTTGTCAGTGCTGGCAACTTATCTGACATATCTAGCTGATCAAGTACACCAAGAGAACTCTTTGTAGTTATATGCTTGTATTTCACATCAAATTTGTCTTAACTCTTTCTACTGATGTTGAAAAAATCGAGGAATTAAATATTTACTCATCAGTTTTCATCAGAACTGACAGTATTTTAGAGTTCTGTAAAAAATCATATGACTGTCTCAGGGACTCTTGCTATTATTAACACATGGACCATATGTGTATCTGGAAGTCATCTTCTCTAGTATACACAGCCCAAAGAAGCACTTTGTAAAATTATCAACAACCTATGATCTATACCATGCTGCTGTTTTATAGGGCATTATCCATCAGTTCATAAGGTGAATGAGTTGATCTGGCTGCTTGTTCTCACATATTTTGCTTTATATATCTAAGGGATGTTCTAGAAGGAAAACAAAGATGTTTTTAATTGGATTTGCACAAGTGGGAGTAAAAAACCATTAAGAAGGGGAAAAAGTAGGTGCCAGTGGAGAAAAGCAGGTGATGGACTGCTTCGAAGTATTGGAAGCAGAATAGTGAATGTGTTTTCAACTCTTGGACTTAGTAAGTCATCGGTAATAAGGTGAAAACTTGCAAAATAGCAGCATACAGAGAAACAGTCTTTGAGCCTGAATCTCCACCAGATTTGGAAGCGAAAAAACCAAGATCCAAAACACCAAGATCAATAGGAGAAGAGCACCATCCTGCTTTGTGCATTTAGTGTTTTTTAATGGTTTTGTTGTTGTTGTTGTTTTTATTGTTTTTTTTTTTTTCCTAATTATCTCTATTCCTATGTGCCTATATTGCCTCTATTCAGAGAGGCATTTCAAGCTTCTTTGGTTAGTGAATGTGCAAATAAAAAAAGGCCCCCTGAAGCCAGAGGCTTCTGAATGCCTCACCTAAATGTTGTTTTCATTTATCCTAGCTCTCACACTGAGCAGTTGCCAAAATCTGTTGTGACAAATCACAGCTAGGAAGATAGGTTAGCAGGCATTTATCACCTTTGCTTGTGACAGCAAAAAAAATGCAAATGTACCTTAGTTTATTATTTCATTCACTAAATTCTACTCTCCTGTGGTGTGTCATTTAAATCTCCTCTTGATTGCCCCCTCCTCATAATCTCACAGAAAATTATGAACTGAAAGCATTCAGAAATAACACTATAAAGGCATGGCTTTCAGTGTGGATGATTCTTTATGAGATCAGAAATGGAATTAGTTTAGTTTCTTATTCATGTATTGTCACTTCCCCCTGGATAACTGTTAAGATTTTTGAAATTAAAAAACAGCTAACTGTAAAACTTACAAACAAACAAACAAAAACAACAAGAAAGAACCCACACCGTGGTCAGAATGTTGGATGCTGAGGGAGTAATACTGTGGGAATGCAATTCAGTGCTGTTACTGAGCCGTGGAGAGTAAGAAATTATTGCTGTAAGCCACTGAAACCTTGGGAAAAGGAGAGCCCACAGGCCCTAGAACACCCCTGAGGTGACAGGACATACCCATTACAGCAAAATGAGCCATGATTCTTCTGTTCACCATGTTACTTCTACCATTCCTCAACCCAAGCTTCCAGGATAACCTCCCAGGGCAATCTCCTCCACAGCCTGGCAAAATATTGTTAAGTGTTTTTAACCATGAAAATAATATGACATACTGCCCACCTCTTTGCAGAACTTGCAAAGAATGTTAGAGCTAACAGGCCCAGCGATGGTACATTAATTTTAAAGATAAGAGTTGACTGGCAGTACTTTGTCAAGAGCTACCCAGAAGGAAGTGATAGAATAGCATGTAACTGCTCAATGCAGTATTTCATTGCTATACCAGAATATGTCTTAAAGAAAACAGCATTGACATGGAACTGATTTGTACTAGGATTGAAATTCCATTTCTGTATCCATGTGTTCCTTTCTAGTATTTGTTTTAATCTGTTGTAAGATCCTAGGTTTTGCTCCCAGTTTATCCGTCATCGAAATGACAGCATAAATACACATTTATTTTTAAAGTTGTGTTAAAAAATTGAACAATGCAAGACATTGCTTCGTGTAAGGATGTGATCTGTTATGTTAGAATATATCTTCAAACTGCACGTATTTTCTTCAGCAGGAAATTACAGCCTACAAGGACTTGTTCTGTGTAGTAAAGATGTAAAAACAGTAAAAGATTACCTGGAACTTGCTACTGAAAATGATACATATTTGAGTTACTCCAAGTTTTGCAAAACCAAATCGAGGTCTTTTTTTTTTCCCCAGCAGACCTTTAGATGCTGTTTATTTTTACTGTATTAAAAACTGTGAATATGATATGATGCATAGACTTTTCCATTACAAAAATTATGTAGAAAGCAAGTACGGGCTTAGCAAATTACATCTTCTTAAACAGTAATGTAATAAAATGTATTAGTAGTATAGTTGTCATTTAGTCACTTCCTGGTTGCCTAAATCGCGGATTGAAGACTTAGAGAAATGCCTGTTATTCTCTGGGAAAATTACTAATTTTTTCAGTAAAATGGAGCATGCTTTGACTCTTGACAATAGATGGCCACAATTACAGGATTTTCCTGAAAGTTAGCACCTTGTACTGGTTTTTGTTCCAAAGGCCAGCACATTTGGCAGTCCTCTTGAATCACTGAACATACTGATGTGTATATAGTTTTCAAGGTAATCTTTGATGAAAGTTGCATCCAAAGTGGTGAAAGTGTATTGTTCTCCAGTACATGCTGCAATTAAAAAAAATACAACCTTGCTAGAAATCTGCTTGCAGTTTAGGTTTTAAATGACACTATGACCTAGCTGTCACTATAACTAGCTGTTACTTTCTCCCTTTATACATGGTATGTATTTCCTTTTAGGATTGGTGGAGCTGTGCCAACAGTCTTCTCCTATTTTTCGGAAGTGCTTGCTCGGGAGAAACGAGGTGAACACCTGAGTTGGCTCTGTATGTTTTGGATGATTGGTGGTATCTACGCTTCTGCAATGGCTTGGGCAATCATTCCTCATTATGGTAAGGAAAACATCTCCTTGTGAATTCTCTCTCTCCTAATAAAATAGTAAAGCTTTTAAAGTA
>PPHD01016876.1:0-15344 GCA_002909625.1 Bambusicola thoracicus
CCAGCCTCAGCGTGACTGCTAAGCACTGTCCTCAGAGCTCTGGCCTGGGAGCAGAGGGCAGAGCAATGCCTAGGTAGCTGGTTTTAATCCATAGTTAGGATTTCAGATCTAAAATTTAGGGGTGTGGGGAAAGAAGGAAAGGCAGAAGGGCAGGTGAAGAAAGGCTCTGACGGACATGTCAATCTAATGAAGAAAGGGGCTCAGGGGACTTGATCAGCTTGTGTTAGATCTAGAGGAGAGAACATTACATTTCTTCTTCTTTCTGCTTAATTTAACAGAACAAATGTAGGAGTTTTCTTCTTTGTGATGTCATGGTCTCAGTGTTATCCTACTAGGAGTCTGTTCTACAGCCTGATGGTATGAACTTTGGATAATTCCTGTCTGAAACCAGCTGGTACGTTTGGCCTTGCTACTGACCTATCTGTTTGAAGTGCGTGCATATTAGCTGAGGCCAAACTCTTATTTGCAGTGAATAAGCACAGCTCAGAGAAATCACATGCTGTCTTACTGGTGCAACACTGCATACTGATGAGAAAAAATTTCACCTTTTTCTTTTCCTAAAAGCTACCTGTTTTCTATCTATAATTGTTATGATTGTCACTATTGCAAAATAATTCACTGATTTTTATTATTATTTTTTAACTTACTGGGATCTTTTGCAGAGACCTATAAGCTTCATTATATCCCCTTTAGATTATAATGTATTCTACTTAAATACCTTTTCATTAGTAACTCTAGTTCCTTTCAACTATATAATTTGGAGTGTTTCATCTTCTCAGGAATGACTTTCTCTGTTTCATCCATATTGCTGATATCAAGCTAACTGCCTTAGATGTAATGGACTCTGCCAGCAGATCAGAAAATAAAAACAATGGAAGAGAAGAAAGATGCCAAATGTTTTTGAGGATCTCTCCAGCAGTGAAATGAATGATTTTAGTCAAATGTGCATTGTGGATGCTGGATGGATATGGTAAGAACACTATTTGTTCAGTCCTGACTGGTTTCTTTTAGAACCATCTTCCATACCTGGAGGAAGTGCTGTTTTGCTGATGAAAAGAAATAGGTTGCTGTTTACCTTAGCAGGGAGTATCTTCTGTTGTGATAAACATACACCCCTAGGTCCTGAAAAGACGATCTCTCTCCTACTGCTCTCCAGAAGTGTGTGGATAATTTAGTTGTCCGCAAAACAACAGATCTTCTTTTGGTGCACCCTGATAATACATCTGCAGTCATGAGCAATGCTGATGTGCTCCATCAGTGACAGCTTGAGAATCAAGCTCACAGCTGTTGCCAACACAGATGCCAACTGACAGCTAATGCCTGGTGTGACGTCTTTGCCTAATGTAACCTGTATGTAGAACGAAGCCAGTGACCACTACTTAATTGCTGTAATCCTCAGTTACATTCCTCCAGGAATTTATTCTTTAAAGCAGAACAGACGAACAATAACTAGCATATTTTCTGCATAGGCAGTGTTGTAAAAATAGACTTTTCCCATAGGTAAACAATTCTTTCAAGTGGCCTGATGGTTTAGACAATTTTTTTAGCATTAAGATTGTCATATACTGAATTCACAGAAGTTTGGGCAAGACAGTCTAAGGTTTCCTTGATTTAGTGATCTACAATAAAAACAGCTGCTGCTGTCATTAGCTTTCTTTATGCATTCCCTTCTCTGCAGGGTGATTTTTTATTTATTTATTGCTATATGCTGAAATGTAGCCTATACAAAATACCATAAACCCATGACTTAATTGATCTGCTGATGCTTTTTTGGATCTTGGTGACTTTCTTGAGTAGCCTATGGGCCCTTTCCTGCATTAGGTTGCAGAAAGTTGGCAAGTTGTGGATTTCTGAAATGTTTAGGGGCAGGAGAAGGACAGAAAGAACATGTGGAGTTAATGAAACAAAGAAGAATCAATTAACTGTGTTGAAGGCAAAGTAGATGCACTAACTGACAGCAGCTAAAGTGCTTTGTAAATAGTTTAATGTCCTTAAAGTAACAGCCAAACAAACTTCCATGCTGGTAAATACTTCTAAATGCACTATCGATAAAATGAAACAGAATACTTTTATGAATGGGAGGTGATGGGTAAGTGCGCTGATTGTTAGGGAGGACCTTCACCCCTCTATTGACTTGGGTTCTGTGCTACAGACACTGGATAGTACCTCGGCTGAGAGAAATAGAGATTTCTATTGTAGTAATAAGAAATTTCAGATGAGCTGCCAGGGAGATTGCTGCATTGCACAGGTGAAGTTGCTTGACTTGCAGCGCTCATTCCATACACCACCAACCAGGGAGCTATAAATTGCTTGAAAATACACTACTATTTTTTTTCTGTATGGCTTAGTTATAGCTCAGATTTCCTAGCTACTTCCCTTCTTTAAAAGCATTATTTAATATTCTTTGTGTTTGGAATGATGGATAGTGAAACGTACAATGAGCATGTTAAATCTGCTTGCTAAATTGCTGTAAATATTTTAAATCTCAGCACCATTTAAAAATACTCCTGGAAATAAATTGATAGATAGTACGAGCAGTGTAGTTTTATGCAATTGGTCTCTCCTGGATGTGGTTTCTTTTTTTTTTTTTACTTTATCTTTTTCTCTTTTTTTTTTTAAACTAAAAAGGTTAGAAAGCTGCTTGGGATTAAATGGCTTGATCGATACAGGGTTAGTTCATTTTTGAATTCAGTGCTTTAATGTAATGCTAAATAAAGGAAATTATAAGTTGTGTTCTCAGTAAACTGTTAATATTGCACTTCCAGCTATTGCTGTTTTTGCTTGAGAGCTTCAAAATTATCTGATGTGCAACTATTAGTATAGTAAAAGACTGCTAGTTTTCAATAAAACTAAAATTCTGAAACATTTTATTGAGATAACAATTAAGCTCTTGTGTAACTGTGTAGAAACCATTTTGCTGCATATCACATTTGTTTCTAAATGGATATATTTTTTTTTTTGTCTTGGAAAACCAAGAGAAAATACATTAAAGAGAATAAAATCCTAGCTCTACAACCACAATGAAGGGAAGGAGAATATGTTTTAATTTTGAATGAACTGTTCAAACGTTGATTTCATTTAAATGCTTTTGATAACCTAAAAAATTTGGTAAATTATTATGAAAATATATGCGGTTAACGAGTCTTTACAGTTGCTCACTATAATTCTAATGCTACAGGGGGGTTGAAACTAGATGATCATTGTGATAGAATTCCAGGATTCCAGGTCTTGCTGCATATGTTAAAGACAGTGTTAAGGCTTGTGTCTCTACAAACAGAGCAACCTGAGGACGTCGGTTTTATCTGGATAAGCTGAACAAGGTTTATCCCACTAGGAAAAGGTAGGGTAGTAATTTCAGGTTTGTCTAGATTCAGTGATGAGAGGCAGGTCTCCAGAGTTTTTCAGCTTATTCTAAGATAAAGAAAAGCCTTTCTCTCTGGATTTTCATGTTTCTTTTCATATTGTGACCCTAGATAGCTAATAGAATGAGATATTTCTGCATTTTCAGCCAGGAAGAAATCGTGTGAGGTAATTCTTGCCCTTTTAATCTAGCCTTTGCTTTTAGGTATGGGTCTGGTCATCCACTCATAAATGAGTTTGCCATGTACATGATCAATTGAAGACGCAACTTAGTGGTTATGTGCCCTTACTATTCTCTTCTTACAGAAAAAGCAAATTTAAGTAAGTTACATTCATATTTTTGCATTAATGTAAACTTCTAAATTGAAATTTTTAATAGTTTGAAAAGGCAAACAAAAAGATTAAATTTGTAGTAAAGCACTTTGTGCAATTGTATCTGCACTGGGAGAAGCAGTACTTAATCTCACTGAATCAGATGACCTCCGGGACAACTTACAATTGGTGAGATCACTGCTGAGAGATGTGTGGTAGAATTCCTGTAGAAATCTAGAGAAGGAGCATTTTATTTTCATCACTGTCAAACAGTAGGCTTCAAATTCATCATGAATGCAGGAAATTCAAGTGTACTAGGGAAAAGCCAATGGTCTCAGTGATAATCAGCACTGTTACGAAGACAAGTCTCTTTAAAATGGTGCTTCTTAAGCCATACCCTCTTCGTGTACAGGGTTGCATTTCCTACAATGCTAATAGAATACATTATAATATTAAGAAAAGGCAGTACCTGTGAAGGCTACTACGTCTATTTCACACAAATTTATGTATTTCAATACTTTAATTTACTGAAAATACACTGTGTTCATATAACCAGACTGGGGTCTTTCAATCACTCTATGAAGTATATTTTCAAGAGAGTTGCACTAGTACTTTTGCTGGTGTGATGGTTTTCACCTAGGGTTGCATGTTATGAAAACATCAGAGGAGAGAGTGACTTCTGATGGCAAGAAGATAGTGGCTAATCATTAGTTAGTCTTGATTACTGTACAGAGGGCACAAACCAAAAATAACATTTCTGAACACTGCAGAATTTTATCAGTTGACAACAGTGACTTTTAAATGCAGCTTCTAAGCTCACTCCAGCTAAGTTTCATGCAGCCAGCAGGATCATTCACCAACAAGGCTTAATGGGGAGTCTAGCACTCCCTCTATAATTTCAAAAGAAAATGAATCCTTTCTACCCATGTGGCAGGTCTGGGATCTTATCCAAATTCTGCCTGAAAGGAATCATAATTGATTATACTAATTAATGAAGTAGTGCTAATATATGAGTGCATCCCAGTGTGAGCCTGTTAGCCAGTAAACTGTGGAGCTGTGAAACTTCTCTTTGGATTTTCTCCAAAGATGCCAGGGTTTCCTGCAGCCTGGTGAACAAAGTTAGGACCTAGTGTTTATAATCTGAAAAGGAGAAAGTACCTTAAAAAAAAAAAGTCAAATTATTGTGAAAAATAAATTCTTAAGATACTTTATAGGTAAATAAGCATTAAAGTATTGGGTATTTCAGACATGCTCTTCTCCTTAGCTTCTTGGATAGGAAGATTAAGCCTTACCCCTATTCTGCCTGTTATGGATTAAATTGTTGGGTCCCCATGTACAGACAAGTAAAACACTATTGATGAACTAGAGCTCTTAATGGGAGTGGATGAATTCCCATTCCTAAAGGCAGACTCCTAGAGCTTAAGGGGCTACCATTGTCACAGCTTGTCAAGGAAAGCATTTGTTTGTTCTAACAAATCAGAGACCTGGTAATTTGCACAGGATAAAGGAGGACAAAGTAGGTAGGAAATCTGGGAGTTACATGGAATTCTCCTGGACCCATGGTGGCCACTAAGTGTCTTCTTGTCATCTGACTATTTTTATCAGCTGTATGTGACTCTTCAGGGTGGAAAACACCATACCATATTATCATCTCTGACATAACTAAAGGATAACTTTTCAGACAGTTCTTTGTTCTTTCCAAAAAACTTGCAACTTTTTCTCTGCACAAAAGAAGCTTATGTCTTTTTCTCCTCTTTACTTATTCAGAAACATGTAGGCCCTGAACTGACATCCATCTGTAGTGTTTTAATAAAACTGTTGAGGGCAAGATGTAGAAAAGAACAAGGACAAAAAAACTCCTTTTACTTCTGTCTCTTAGAACATGCCAACAGCAAGTTCTGCTTTAATAAGAAAAGGAGCAGTGCTGCTGATTGTTGAAGCAGAAAGAATGCATCACTGAAGAAAAAAATCACTGTAAATTATTTTGAGTGTCCTGCATTATATTGCTCCAAGTCAGACAAAACCAACAAAAGCTATGCTGTATGTGGAGAAATGATGTAGCTAAATACAGAAAGGCATGAATTATTTAAAGGCTAATGGATGACAAACAATTAAACACAAATGACTTATGATCTAAGACTGTGCCTTACAAGCTTATATAACATATAAAAGAGAGGTTGTTGGAAAATAATGCAGTGAACTAATGTGAAATGACAATGAATGAGAAGAAAAGCAAATGGGAAGCCAACACACACTGGGGTAGAGTCTTTATTCTAAGAAGTCACCTTTTTGCCACAATTGTTTGCGCATCAGACACTGGATGTGTCCTAAACTGGGGGTCTCTGAGGTCATGCTACCTGGGCTATGTATTGTGTGGGGTCCTGTCACTGAAAAACTTACTGCCAAGTAACAGCATCATGCTGTGCTCTCCCTATCTCATGTGCCTCACTCTCCTTCCCCACACTGCCCTTTAGGCCATGAACAAGAATGGAGGCACTTTCCTGACCAGCTATAGTTTTGTTCTCTTACAGAGAACGCTAATCAGAGCAGCTCTGTAGCACAGATTTATTGCTATTGAATGACTATATGACCTTAGGCTACCTGGGACCAGTTCTGTCAGGCTGGTGCAGTCAGTGCATGCAGGAGTCAGAATGAAATGAAAAAATTACTGCTATAATAAGGTACCCACAAGGCTGCTGCAGCAAAAATCATTCACTCAGCAGCATGTGGAAACAGGGTGATGAATAAGCACGGATGCCTTCCCTTCGTCTTCACTGCACATCTGCAGTACTACAGAAACTATTCATATGTTTCTGGGGCAATGGAAGTCTGTTAAGTATTAACACAGTCCTGATGCTTATCTACATATAACTGACTGCAGTATAACTGATTATACAACATGAAATCTAACTTTATTGGAACTTAGCAGGCAAATAATTATGTTTGAATAATAGAGGTTCAAACAGTCATGTAAGTTAGCATGAGTAGTGCTACAGAATGACAATTTAAAAGCTATTAGAAAGCAGACTAGCTAAAACAAATATCAGACATATAAGAGGAATTCAATTAGAGAAGAGTAGCTGTATCATACGTTTAACTAATTACAGAATTAAAAACTAAAAATACAAGAATAATAATAAAGTGCCCAAAGGCTGTACTCAGTAGACTTCTCACTTGTGCAAAGGCTGTACGTAAGAAAGAAAATAGCATAGCAATATGAGTTTGCATGCATGTACGTTTTAGTTTGATGGGTGCATTTGTCAAGTGAAATAGCCTGAGAAAAGCAGCTGTAAAGAATACACAAAGAAAGGCCAGGCAATATATATTTGTAGTGACAAAAGCTAACTTGAGTGCTAGTAGTACTGCACACTTTAAAACAATTGTGAGACATGAGCAACAGGAGAAACAGTCAGCTGCAGGCTGATCTTTCTAACAGTAGCAAAGAAGGAAGTTGTCTAGATACCCTTTATTATCAATGGCACCTTCATATGCTCCAATATCAAGCTTGCCATTTCAAAGCTATACATACTTCCAGGATGGCTTTCCATTAGTGAAAGTTTTTCTTTTTACTTTCTAAGCTAATTTATGATCTTCCAGTAACAGATCGGGTATCTACAGTAAGTGAAATTTTTCTAGGTGTTACACAGCTCTTCTATCTGGTGAATTTTGCCTAGGTTAGAGTAGTTAAATCCATCGCTATTATACACTTTGTCTCTTTAGTCTTCATTTCAATGTTTTACTTTTTGGTCTGAGTTTTTGAAGTCACTTGCCAAAAATCTTTATGAGAAGGTTTTCACTTTGGTTGGCATTTTCAGGTGATTAATTTTTCCTTTTTTTTCCCTAACAAGCTGTACAGAAATCCTTCTCTTGGATTCTAAGTAAGTCCAGATGCAGAAAAACTCAAGTGCCGACACATAATATCAAGACTTATTAACAATTGAAGAGATTTACCAACCAATTGCATAGTATTATTGATCCCTGAAGTCTTCAGATCAGAATCAATGTTTCTGTAAAAAAGCAGGCTCTAACTCAACCTGAAACACTGAGATAAAATAATAATTTCATAACTGCAGGAAAAGGCAATTGCAGATAACCAGTTCTAAATTACCCAAAAAAGGGTGACAGTCACAAGCCACTTAAAGAAAGATTTGCTTACCTGTCCTAAGGATCAGGGATCATCAAATACACCCAAAGAAGGAAACTTCAAGTAGAGATCCTTTCCTTACAGCAGCCAGCTCTGGTTTCACCCCCTGCTGGTTGCACAGGTGAAAACAGTGCTGGCTTAGTGCTAGCTAAGCTTAGCACTAGCCTAGTGCTGGCTAGGCCCCTTCACCAAATTCTTAATCACTGGTTCAGGCCATGACTTAGCAGTTCTCATGCAGTAACAGACTATATTATTATCAGAGCTTCTTGGCCTTAATTCTATGAATCTGTTGGAGGTTACAAATTCCTTCAGAATTCATAGTTTCCAAAACATTTAAGAATATTGAAATGGAGTGGAAGAATGTATAAGCTGTGTTTAATTTCTTAGTCTAGACTTTAATTGACAATGGCAGATTTAAAGTTTTTCACTTTTTGGGGGAAACCTGCTGGTGATCTTTGAACACTAAGGACAGCAACTCAGATCTGTGATACTATGCTTGCAGTTGGATGTATCTTTGTCTGCATATGGTATGTACTTGTGTTTGACACATGAACTCTGCTGAGGAACTAAAATGTCACAAGAAAGAATACATGAGAGAAGAAAAATCTTTACATGCATATCCTCCACCTGAATGGTGAATAGTAGAAATGGGAGAGGAACTAAAAAAAAGGCGTTTACTGCTTTGCTTTCACCATGTCACATTTTCTGCAAGTTTACTGCCTGCTGGACAGCTCTTGAAAACCTATATAGCTGGCAATTTTTTTCCTTACAGAAAAGCTGGGGAGAGAAGAAGGGAAAATGGGTGCATTTATATTGAAGAAGGAGGGTGAACAGCAAGATGAATTGGCAGACAAAATGAAAAAAAATGTACATATAGACAAATAACACACAGGCTGATAGGCAAAGTGGCAAAACAATTTCTGAACTGTGAAAAAATGCCAAAGTTTGATGAAATATATATTAAAAAAAAGACCGTAGCTGAAAAACAAAAGAAGGGCCCAAACAGAGAGACTTTCATAACACAGTGAAAGAACAGAGCAAGTTGCAGGGCTGTAAAACCAATAGGGAAGCTTGGGGTTTATTACAGGAATATCCACTGGGATTTGAGAGCTCCCATGTTAGTATTTTTTTTAACAGGTATATCCAAGCTGATTCTCACTATGTGCTGTACTGACTCAGTTTCCAGAATTTATTTTTATCCCATGAGATAGATGGAGATAAATGAAAAACAAAATAGCTCTTTGACAGAATAAATGAGGTATGGCAATATGACTTGCCAGGTATGGCAAGTTATGACTTAGCCTTGGAAATAATGATATGACTCAGAATTAAAAAATAAAATAAATTAAATAAAAATGTTCTGTATTATGTTCTAAATTTTGCGCAGTGAATGCACCAGAACAAATGCATTCCCAGTGCATTCTGCAGGCTTTCGCTGGGTTGCACCAGATATAAATTAGATTAGAGTCAACTCAAAGTCTTCTGGTTTCACATGATAAAGAAATTTTTTTGTCTCATCCTTAGAGAGATAAATTCAGTTTTGTGTTGGAAGTGGCATATGGAAAGTTAGGAATAGCATGCTGAGAAGGGCAAGTGGGAAGTCTGGTAGGATGAGAAGGGGATGGTATGAGCAAGAGGGATCAGTGGGGTCGAATGTAAGAGTTCAGGATCAGTGAGTGTTTAGGAGTGAAGGAATGTTTTTCTTTCTTGCAGTCAGCCAGATCTTTGGGTGTGTGAATCTCTGTACATCTACACATCCTGCGTCGTCTTCTTGCCTCAGGTTTGGAGTCCACTTTCAAACTGCAACCTAACATTCATCCACTTCTTCAATAGCCTTTCTCCAGCCTCTTTGGAAAAGCAGACCCTTTGTACAGTGATTGACACTGAACTTACATCTCCCAGTCTTGTGTTTTATAAGTGAATGCAGTGAGAAAACAAATCCTAAACTGTGGCTCAGACCAAGAAGACCTGGACTATTACAATCTGTCATTGTGAAAATTCAGAATTAGACACAAATCATTTCTAGTACTGAACAATCAGGACCTTCTAAGTAAGATTATGCTCAGAATTTTGTTCAGACATCTGGGGGAGAACATCTTTTAACTACATGTAACGTCTTTGGTTTTGAATAATAAGTCCTTTAAAGCAGGTACCAAGCATAAATTATCATCTATTATCAAGCATAAGTTTCTCTATACGGGCTTTCATAGTGCATCTGTTAAATAGATGTCCATTATTGTTTCTTTTTAGTAGGCAAACTTTATAGTATTTTCCTTTAGCTGAAATCTATATTCAAATTAATTATTTCAGATGAATAAAGGCTGAACAGTTAAAGAAATCTACAAGCTTTCCAGAGACTTTAAATGCTTTTAATGCAACTTCCTTTTGAAAGGAAGGATGAAGAAAAGGATCACCAAATAGTTGAATATTTGGAGTGAAAAAAAAAAGGAAGATGACAGGTGTATGAGCAGAAAAAAATATTGTACTGGAGAGTGCTGGGAGATACTACATAGAAATTATAGGTTTTGTTTGTCAAAGGAGATATTAAAATTTCACCATATTTTTTAATACAGGCTCAAAGTCAGTAGCTTTAAAGCAACTCTGAAAGTGAACTCTGGCTATAGACAGTATGTTGCTATGGAATGGTTTCCATTGCTCACTGGGAGAAGTTTGCTGCTACATAGTGTATCAAAACTGAGTAGCTGGTAGTGCTTTGTTCATCAACATACAAACTAATATGAATATTAGTCATATTATTTCTTGCAATTGTTTCCTTCAAGCAACAGTTAAGCTCTTCCTGGCTTTTAGGAGAGTACAGAATTGTAATTCAGACAACATAAACTTTTATTTTACTAATGTAACTAAAATTGAAAATATTTGATTTATATGTCTCTATAGCAGTGTCCTGAATCAGTAAGTCATGGGTAATATGTAATGCATTGTTCAGTGAGATTCACCACCATGACTCAGTCAAAGGAAGTAGACCTTCTCATAGACCTTCGACAGAGGGAACACGATATGATGTTGTCCACATCTGTTACTCAGTATTGTTGTCCAGGGGCTACTAAAGGTGAGAGATTGTTAACATGAAAATTACATTGATTTATTTTGTGCTGTTTTTTTTCTTCTGAGATGTACACAGTCATTAATTTCACCATAAATCATCAAGCATTAGAATGTTGTAGACTTTTATACCAAATTATATCTGCTCTAGTAGTAATCAGATTAATTGGAATGTAAAAGCAATGTATAATCCAGACAGGCTATAAAGAATGCTCTGTGAGATTTGTATACACATTTCAGAACACTGCTGACACACTGTTTTTCCTTTCTGCACAAATTGGTAACTGCACTTATTAAACTTCTCTGGAAACTTAATATACCTCAGGTTGTATGAGTGAGTGGAGTACAAGAGGGAGAAGAACAGAACAGTACCATTGTGCAAAGAAGATCCCCCAGTATTCTGGAAGAGTTATGTGTGTGGAGGATATTTGGAAATAAAACAACCTTGGTTACCATTTTCACTTTCATGCAGGTACTTGCAGATGAGCAAGAGTGATGAGTATGGAAACAGTGGTGAGCTAGAATGACAAGGTGTTAATAAATGCCTCAAAGTTCACTCTTCAAAGGTCAGAAGCTTTCTGACATTAAAACAGTGAAGGACTAAAAAGTACTGAAACACATGCTATAAATCTTCTGGCAGAAGCCTTCAGAAAGCCATAAAAAGATCAGTGTTACAACATGTGTATGATTGAATTTCAATGAATTATAATTTTATAGCACCTATGACGTGAAATCTCTTTCATCTTCTGAAAGTGAAGGTTCATAGCCATACAGTATGTTACATTGTCTTGATGTTTGTTTAGAATTCAGAATACAGCAAAGGAAAGCAGAAGAAATAAAAGAGACGTACTACAAATTACGTGAGGAAACAGAGCAACCATTGTTTGGTTATACATGCATACTTAATTGGAATGAAAAAATCCTCAACTTGGAACTGTATTTCATTCTGTTAGCCTTGTAGTTGTTTCATATTTGACAAACATAAAGAATATATCTGAATTTTTTAAAGCTAGAAGAAAATATGATTGCATTTTTTTTTTGTGTGTGTGTGTGACTGGTTTTGATTTCATCTTACAGTTTGTTGGTTCACAATGCAGCAACAAAACTTTAAACAGAAGAAACTGTGTTCCAAAGGAAAACTCTGTATCCTCCCCAAAAAACACTTGGTGAATACTCCTATGTATGTCTCTATGACTGTAACTTCAATGAAACTTACAGCTGGGAACCTTTACATTCATGGTAAATACATGAGCTACTGTTGCCCAATTGCTGCACTACGGTAAGAAGAAAGTTTCTTTACATGATGCTATTTCACACAAAATGGGCATACCAGCTCAGGTGAGACATGCCTTCAAAGTGCACTGTATGCCTCCCTTGTCAAAAAGAAAATTTCATGTTAAGATGTGATATGTGAGAGAAAATATGATTTAGTGGTAACCATTACAGTTAAAGGTAAGCCGATCTAGTGCTTCATCCAGCAGTTGTCAACTCTGCCCACAGCAGGGGGTGTGGGACTAGATGATCTTTCAAGTCATTCCAACCCAAGCCTATCATTCTATGATAGTCTTGGGACAGACTTGTGCGATTAGGCTCATGTGAGGAAAAAGAGCTGGTTGGATGTTGGCTTCACAGATACAGGAGGTTTAGGCCTTTGTGGTTTCAGACTTGAGACGCTTAGAAGATAGGCTTAGCCTAAATCACCAACATAGTATTTGCATAGTTATTCATTGGTTTCATTGCATGTGTACCTGG
Source organism: Bambusicola thoracicus (assembly GCA_002909625.1). Lineage (NCBI taxonomy): Eukaryota > Metazoa > Chordata > Aves > Galliformes > Phasianidae > Bambusicola > Bambusicola thoracicus. Next base: position 12,632 of record PPHD01016876.1, read on the forward strand.
GTCAAAACAGAACGCTCGGAAGTGTCTTTGTTCTTTTTTTCCTCTCTCAAGACTCAGCAAAATATTTTGAAAACTGTTCCATAAAACAAATGAGAAAAGGTGCATTTCTACCAGAACAACAATAAATTTTGCTTTTTCTGGACAGAATGACATTTTGATTTTGAATAGGGGAGCTGGAACGAATGAAGGGCTGTGGTCAGAAAAATAACTAAAAATCATCAATGTCTGCAATACCCTCTACTCAGTCATAGCAAACATGAAATATCCTTGAGTGAAAAGTCAAATTTCCTGAAATGAACAATCTACAGCAATCACAAAAAGGGTTGCTACATCCCCTGCTTAAGCACAGCTAGAGGCAACAGCAAAAATGACTGAAAGTATGTCTGTCCACTGATGACCACAGCTAGAAAAATGCATTGCAGTAGAGCTGTAAGGTGAGTGTGGGAGCAAGTATACACTATGTTTACATTCCATTTGTGAACCTCTCATGCTTCTCTGTAAGCAGAAGGAGGGGAATAAACAACGATTTTTTTTAGATATCAATACCAATTTTATTTGCTTCTTATCAGTGAACCCAAAGCTGCAAGCTTAACACACATTGGGCAGTACGTGTGGGAATCTGGGACACTGTCATATCTTCTGAGCCTTGCATCATTTAACTAAGGAATCAGCATTTTACTAAAGATTCCTTAGAGAAAACCTGACAGTTTTAAAAGACATGATGCTAGAAGCCCCACTACTTCAGTCACATGAGAGATGCAATATATAATCACCATGAAGTGCTCAGCTTGAAACATCTGCTTATAATAAAAATGAATAGATTAAAGAAAATCATCGACCCACACATTTACTGGGCTTTATAGATGCAGGGGGTAAATTTTATGAATCAGATCATCAGGACATTCCAGCTATTTCTGGTTGTCTGAAAATCTTATTAACAGTGTATAACACCTTAACTATCACTTTTATTTTTCTAAGTAAGGGCAGGTTGTGACAAGGTGTTGTATAAAAATGACCCCTTCTTATTCAATAGATTTGGTTCTCTGTTTAGATCATCTGTATATATTATGTGGGATGAGTTTGTAATAATCCGTTTGCTCCAGGCAGCACAATTTGCCAAGGCAGTAAAATCGTGCAGGCTGGATTTTATCCCCATTCACACCTCATCAGCAGATTGTTTCCTGCAGCCCAGTTCCTGGACGAATGTTAAATGTGAGCAAATCCACTGAGAGCAATCAAAATGCACAGGTATTACTCAAGATAGTAAAGGAAAACAATCAGCCAGCCCAGACCACTGACATCGGTCTTAGTCTTACGTGACCTGTATTATTAAAGTCAGTATATAGAGAATAGTCATATTGACCTTCAAAGACCACCAGTGACTTTTGAAGGCCAGTATTTAGTAAAAGATGCAATTAGGTTCATTTTCTAAAATAAAATAAAATGTTTGCAATTACCAGGGACAAAAGATATGGATACTCACAATGATACTTTTACCAGACACTTTATGTTATGACTCTACATTAGTTTGGAATGATAATTTCTAAAAAGAATTTTATTGAGTTTTCTGTCAAGTTACTGGTTCAAAACCTCAGCTGTGTGAATTGGCACATCTCATTTGAAGTTGGCAGCATACCCAATGGACATATTCATCCATGTTGTGAGCTGATTACAAATATGAATTTGGCCTGGTATGCTGCTGCAGTTTTGCGGGGAAGTAGTTTAGAGCATAACTCCAAGTTTTCAATCAGGTTGGACATTCACAAAATCTTATTAGAAGGTATTTTGGTGATATCTATCTATGATTAACCAACTCTAGTAAGAAACAAAGAAATGGATTTCATTGTATTGTACGTTTCATATGGATTTCTTTTCTTTAAAGAGCCTAATTCATAATGCTATAAGCAACCTTGGTATACAAAGTGAACAAAAGTCAGAAATCAAATGCACGGAAGAATATAAACACAGCAGCACCGATTCATCTGTATACAGAGAAAAAAATTCTTCAGGTAAGATGGTTGTCAACAGATAAAAAGGATTTGATTAAAATATGCCACTAAACTAGTTTGAGTTTTACATTTTTTAAGGTATTTTAAATTAGTAGATTTACATGTTCATTTTAATTTTTTTTTATTAAATTCATTTTTAACAAGCTTTTACAATATACACGTTCCTCTCAGGTAAAATTCTTCCCATGTGTTTCATTTCACTAAAGTGAGAGGTACAATTTTATGGTAAACTAACTTAGCTATTTCGTTAGCTACCTATGAGCCCATAAATGCACTCAGTGTTCTCTCTGCCCCATTTCTTGTTAATACGCATGCCAGATGCATTATCTTACTTTTGGTTCCATCGTAATGAGAAACAGGATGGATTTTTGAAATTCTCATTTTCATCCATGTTGCAGTCCTGGAACACTAGAAATCTCTTTCCATTTAATTTTATTGTAGTCTGATTTATACCCATTTTTTGAAAACAACTTCTGCAGCACTGAGGATTGCAAGATAGATAGATCTCAAAGTATTAATTTATCCAATCAACACTTTAAACAAAATTAAACTGGCAACATAAACCTCAAGTAATTTCATGTGAGAAATAGAGGGATTTCACTATGGAATTAGAGGAGCATTTGTTGGTCAATACATGATCAATACTAGGACATTCTTAAGAGGAAATACTAGCTCTCTTCTTTTTTTTTTTTTTTTTTTTTTTT
>PPHD01016877.1:0-15344 GCA_002909625.1 Bambusicola thoracicus
CTGTAACTGTAATTAGACCTCACTAGGGAGCTATGTCACATCACTGCTGCTATCTCATCACGTGTGATACCTGGTCTTGAAAGAAGGGAAGCTGGGAAACCAGCTGGGAACCTGTTGTGATGGGACACCGACTCCATGACCTCCCCAGGCAGCCTGTTCCAATAACTCACCGCTCCTTCTGAGAAGAAATCATTCCTAATATCCAACCTGAATCTCCCCTGCCATAACATCAGGCCATTACCTCTCGTCCTGTCACTGTTATGTGGGAGTAGAGGCTGACCCCCACCTTTCAGGCAGATGTAGAGAGTGATAAGGGTGATCACTCTCCTCACCAGTGCTGAGTACAGAAGGACCACTACCTCCCTGCTGACTGCACTATTTCTGATACAAGCCAGGATGCCATTGGACTTCTTGGCCACCTGGGCACACTGCTGGCTCAACCGGCTGCCAACCAGCTCCTCCAGATCCTGTTCCTTAGTGCAGCATTCCAGCTACTCTGTCCCAAGCCTGTAGCATTGCATGTGATTACTGTGACCAAAGTGTAGGCCCTGTACATAGAGATGCCTCCAGAGAGGAGAGCCTTGCTCGTTCCTATGTCCATTGAGGTTCTTCATCCCCCAGAACAAGAGGACCTGAGTATGGGGGCAATCAGGACAGGGACAAGTCTTCTTCACCAGGAGGGGGAATTTGTTCTTTAAAATAGATGTGGTCCCAGTGCACTCCAACATGTCTAACCAGAACCAAAACCATTTTCTCCTGCTGATGCTGATGGTGTGGGCGGAAGTACAGCCTTGCACAGATGGACTCATTGTCCTGTAGCTCTTGAGTAATTTCACCAGCAGGGCAGGAACAAACAGGCCGTTCTTTGGCATTGACCCGTGTCAAGAAGTTTGGGTTTCTGTCAGGGGATTCCAGAGAGTGCACCACAGTTTAAGCATCAGCATGCAGAAAAACTCACAATATCCTTGCCTCAGAATTTCAGTACTTCCTTTTGTGCTGGTTCCTGGTTCCTCCAAGGAGGCTGCACAGAGAGCACAGTCAGGGCTGTGGTGTTTGCCATGGGTGGGAGCTCTCTGGACTGTATTTCTGAGCTATCTAAAGGAGAAGACTAGAACCAAAATCCAGCGCTTGCCGCACAATTTGGATGTGATCAGCACAACTCGCTCCACATCCAGCAATCTGCACAGGAGATTGTGCAGTGGGCTGATTTCTGAGACATGTGCAAGGAAATTAAAGGGGACAGATTAAAGCTTACTGTGAATAAACAGGATGCAGAGTCTGTGCACTTCTAAGTACTCCGAAGCTGCAATAGCAAATCTTCCTTACAGCGCTCTGCTCCTTCCTGTTTGCTGACTGTGTTCGTTTGGGGCTGCTTCTCTAAATGAAAGCCATGAAGCATTCATCTGGCGTCGCCTGAAGTTTTTGCATCTCACGTGTAGTCTCAGATCTCTCTGATCAGCACAGATTTCAGAAATCTGAGGATCAGTTAAAACATCCATAGCTTTTAACAACCACGGTGCTCTGCTGGAAGGACTCAGCTCTCAGAGAAAAGATTCGTTGTTGGTATTTGCTGTTGAATCATCAGCAGGGACTAAAGACATCTTCTTTACAATACATCAAGTGAGCCAACGTCTGTGCAGTGCTGATCCTTCAGCATGAGAAAAACGAAATGGAAAATTACCACAAAATCCCATAGACAAGAGCTCACTGAGCTTTGGGCTCTGGAAATTTTAAACATCTCTGGGATGAGGACCAGCAGTGTGAGTTCTCGCACTGGTTACACATCCCTGCATTGAACAGGGAGCTGCTATCTGATGTAATCTGAGGAGTTTACTTTAATGATGTATGTTATGTGTCTAACCTGCCTCCTCAGTGTTAGGGCTCCAGAAGCGAAGGCTGCAAGGGAGCTGCTGGGTCAGTGAGCCTGGTTCCTTTCTACATCCAAAATGTCAAACAGTGCCTACCATCGCCTGGGAAGTGTCCAGTTAACACAGACACTACGTCCCTTTCTGCTCCTACTGAGTGACTCCTTCCCCTGCTGTACTGGTTAACCACCTAAATGCACAGCTGGCTTACAACCCTATAATATTATCTCCAGATTAAATAAGTTTTCTCCTTCCCAGGTTTTCATCCTGATAATCTTGTAGGCAGCAATCCTATTCACTGGGCTGTATTTACTGGACCAGTCCTATTCACCTCTTTTCCGTTCTCAGGAGCACCTCACCAGGCCAGATTGAAAATGTCACCAAGGTGTTGCACAGGGGACTGTCTGCATAACTCCTACCTTGTGCACATGGTGAGAAGCAAAGCCTCATATGCCCTTTGCTCCTGTCCCAAAAGCTGATGGTCAAGCCATGTGTGCCCCAAGAAAAGTGTCTCAGGCTGTCTTCTGGCACATGATTGCCTATGGAGCTCTCTTTTGAGGACTTAACATCTCGGTTTCATGACTTCATTCTCAAAAGTGCAAAGGTAGAGTATCATTTCAGTTTTTCATCTTTTCCTATAATTTCCAATTATTTTGGATCTGGATCCAATGTATATTTGCTGGCCAAGCAGGAATGGAATAGGCTGTTCAGTGTGAATACGGTGTTCATTGAAGGTTGTAGAATTATAGAATTGTTGGAGTTGGAAAAGATCTTAAATTTCATCTAGTCAGATTCCCCTGCAGTGAACAGGAACATCCACAGCTAGATCAGGTGCTCAGAGTCCTGTCCAGCCTGAGCTTGAGTATCTCCGGGCATGGGTCATTAGGAGATTAGGAGATCTGTAGAGAAAGCAAGCACAAAATGAGCCTAAATGAGATATGAGATCACTCACACATGGGCAAGGAGGTGCACCTGGGACACTCACCAAGGCTGGCAGAAGCAGAGCAGGACCTAGGGAGAACCTGTGCTCCTCTGGAGCAGCAGCTAGAGGTGAGTTGGCCACGCTCTAGGGCATCTGATATGGGTTTAGATGCCTATGCCTAGGCAAAGGAGATTCCAGCAAGTAGAATGGGAACCTCAAAATCCAGACTGCAAATAAACAATCATGTGGTCAAGGCTTGAACTTCACCCACCCTAAGTGTCGTAAACAAGTTTAGGACCTTGTCCACAATTGCCTCTGTTGTTTGTCCAGGGTACCACTGCTGCATGCTGGAAGCTCCTTGAGCCAAGGAAGCTGGAATATTCTCTGATACAAAAGAAATGGTGCAATTGGTGTAAAAGAGATGCAAAGTGTTTAAATTTGGCAGACTTCAGATGTATTGATGCAATGGCATGCATTTGGCATGTAGTTGCATCTTAAGGATGTGGAACAAATATGTGCTTGTCTGCCGCAGCCACTGTGTTTACACAGCACTGAATCTCACAGCACAGTTGGGTCTTCCTCTTTTGCAACGCTCCCCTTCTGAGCCGATGGCAGAGGAAAGCTGTGTTTGAACAACATGAGCTGCGATGCTGGAGTTCTGCTCTGCAGGGAGTGAGCCTGGACGCGGTGCATTTCTTTATGGTAGCCTCAGAGCAAAAGTTCTTTTCATGAAAGCAAGGAAGAAGAGAAGGGCAGTCCTCACCTTGATATGATTTCAGAACAAAATGAGGGCAGGGATATGGATGTGGGATTTTAAAACCATCCCTGGCCCACATCTTCAAGCTGAGTTTGAATTACTACAGAAAAATGCCCTGTGTAAACCTTTTGGGACCAGCACATGCACTGCTCCTGCACCCATGGGACCAACTGTGCTCCCATCCGTCAGCTGCGTGTGCTGCCTCATGGCATAGGGGAGCAGCACTCATCCCCCTCCTCATCCATGGGAGGAGCTGTGCAGCCTCAGAGCTTGGGAAATCTGATTTTTTCCTTCCTAGCATAACTCCTGACACACTGAGTGACCTTTGGAGGGCTCTACAGCCACTCCAACACTCATGCTTTCACTTCCAAAACTGGGACAACAATAGCTAACTTGTGCAGGGGGTAGAGGTGTAAATCATAGAATCATAGGGGTTGGAAGGGACGTCTGGAGATTGTCGAGTCCAACCCCTTGCTAAAGCAGGTTCCCTAAAGCTGAACCTTTTACTGGTGCACAGACTCATGTTCAGTATACAACTTGATACACTTGTGAATTGCATTTTAGGACACAGTTCTATGAGTGAGAAAGTCCAGTTCCGTAGACCTGAATCTGGGCTACTAAAGCAGCAACATTTATGAACCTGTATCTTGCAAAAAAGAGTACAAGCAAAGAGCAGCATATTGGAAGAGCTATGTGATTAAACAGCCCCTATCATAAGCACCAAATATATCACACTTGCAAACAGACCCCAGACCCAGAGCTCAGGAGCCAGTTGCCTAGATGCCTTTGAGGATCTGGGCCTAAGGGCTCATTCCAACCAGCTGAAGTCAATGGGACCATCCCTATATATAAGTTTTTGCTGGACGGAAGCCAAGGGCTCAGCATCTTGCAGAACTGGCTCTCATGATGCTGCATTCCTTAATAGCTGGGAAAGAGAGCAGTTGCAACGTATAGCAGAAAGTGTCCGTCCGTGTTACTGGGTATTAGTAACCACTTTTAAAGGCCCCATCTATGTACGTTTGTGCTCTGCCATCAGCAGCTTCCTTCCCAGCAAAGCAGGAATTTCCCACGGCTGCCGTGCCGTGAGCAAGCAGAGCAGCTAAAACAAAGAGCCGGGTAATGAGCTCGGAGGGGAGGCGGTCCCACACTGCGGCCTCGCGCAGCTGTGACGGAGCTGACGAAGTGACCTGGAAAATAGATGGAGCTCCCAACGTGTGGAGGGCGAGGGTTTGAGCTGTGCCTTTTTAATTTTAAACAGCGCTGCCTGTGGCTTTACGGCTTCACGCAAAGCCGGGCAGACGAACTGAAGTATGAAAGAAGCCTTATTAAAACACACCATACATTATGTATGAACTTGAACTCTGCCTGACCTCCGCGGTCCTGGATCTGCCCCAATCCATAAGCGGCTTGGGCCAAATTTTGTGCTGCTGGAGTAATTTGAATAAAGTCACAAGCTGTTATTTTTAAGACAGTGCCCCCAGTTAAGAAAACTCAGGTGCCGTGTATCACAAAGATGCCTATTTGTCTCAGCAGCGTACGTGAATAATGCAGCTAGATGTAAAGACTTGTCTGTGCTTATAGCCCTGATGCAAACCAAAGCACAGCCCCCTCCCAAGCAAGCTGTTAGCATTTCTTTATCTCCGCTCGTGAGAAAAAAAATATATATATATTTAGAATGGCAAATGTTTAACTGCAGTTAGAGCTGGTTGAAACACTCAGCACAAGTACATGATCTGGCACATCAAGCTGTTTCTTGGACCTCAGACTCCAAGCTGATCTTGATTGTTGTAAAAGGCTGATATGCAGCACTGGATATTCATTTTTGCTTGCTGAGCTGTGCGCGAACAGACCGAGCCCCAGGGTTGTTGCAGGCTCCACAGCTCAGCAGTTCGCTCCTCCTGGCATGCGATGGGTCACCCAATGCACATGTTGCTGCTTCTCTCCCCCGGTTCTCATCCTTGTGTTTTTCATCAGCCTGAAAAGTTACATTAAATATCCCAGCTTCTGTGCAAGGTATCTTCATTAGCATGCAAATTGAAATTTGATGTAAGGCAGGTAGCTGGCTGCTCCTCCAAACTGCTCAGAGCCCTTGGAACACACTGGCCCACAATCCCTATCCCACTTATCATCCATGACCTCACTTCTATGGGACCTCACATATCTCCACAGTCACCATGCTGTGGGCTCATAGATGGGTCTCCAGCCACATCTCCTTCTCTGAAGGGCAGATACTTGCTAGATGGGGCCTCAGAAAGTTGAAGAGGAGGATGGGTGGGCTGAGGTGGATTTCACAGGTGGTTTGTACGAAATGGCTGGAAGCTACGTTCCCTTCAGTGAGCTCCAAGGCAGTGAGTGAGGTCCTGGTCTCCAGCAGAGAGGTAGTGACTATAGAAGTGGAAGAGAGAACACAGGACTTTGTCAGCCAGAAAGAACCGCAGAAGCACAGAATCATTAAGGTTGGAAAAGACCACTAAGATCGCCCCATCCAGCCGTCAGCTCATCCCCACCATGCCCGCTAACCACGTCCCTCAGTGCCACATCTCCGTGACACTTCTGAACATTCAACTGGAGGCACCTGTTAGTTGGGCTTATTTTTTAATGTAAACGACAGATATTTGGCAAGTCCCAAGCTTCTGAGATATCACTTGGGTCTTGTAATTTTTTGGATGAATTGAGAACATCTCGGTGGTGAAGCTCAGAAGGTAATTTGCAAGTTGGTGCATTATGAAGCGCAGCCTGCAAAAACAAAATACAAAGTGTCTCTGGAAACAACCATCACAACTGTGATAATTGCTGGTGGTGGCTGTAATTCCCAGTAGCTGTCTGTACTCAGCTTTACATGAAATTGATTTGACTTTGCATTTACTTTTCAATTGGGGCTCAGGTGATTTGAATCCAGGCTCAAATTAAGGATGGTTTCCCTCGTTAGGATGAAGCAATGCATCGAATACCTGAGGGAGAGGAGCAGGAGGGAGCTGGGAAGAGCTGTGCTCAAACTTTTAATTATTTTACCTCATTCACAGTCTGAGTGGCACAATGACACGTTTCTATTTGATCACATCCAACTTCCAGAGCACTGCTTTCTCGCTCTAGCATGGAGCAGTTTCCCCATGAAGCTCCCAGATGTGAGCTCTGCTCCCTACCCCTCATGGCTGGAAGCTGAAACAGAAAGCACTCATTTCTTTGTGTGCAGACCCAGGTCCTGAAACACCGCGGTACCTCTCGGCTTCCAGCAGCACCACGCTTGCTTAAAACTGCTTGCACGGCAGAAAGCACTTTCCCTTGGACCTTCCCAGCTATGGAACTTCTGGGCCTCAGTACCCCCTTCCCTGCCTATCCCTCTTGTGGTGCCAAGCCAGATCTAGGTAGCAGGCAACACACCATCCCTCTGAAAGTGTGAAGAGTCCTTCATCAGAACTGTTTTTGGACGGATCTTTTAGCTTTATCCCTTTCCACCCCTTGTGAAGCCAGAGAACAGAGCCAAACGCCCAGAGGAGAAAAAAAAAAAGAGGATAAAAGGATTTTCCTTCCCAAGGGGAGGAGGGACCATTATCAGTCACAGAGAGCAGATCAAAAAGAGCTGCACAAAGAAAAGGGGCAGGCTCTTTCCATCTAAGGGGATGAACTGCAAGCTGGTGGAGTACCTTAATAGCAAATCTCTATGCCCCACACATCTGTTGGGCTTATATCCCACTGAATTAATATGATTAATATTAATAATAACACACTCATTAATGCACTAGAAATCAGAGCTACACCTTCAAGTCTTGGTGATAAATTTGGCGAGAGGAAAGCGAGCAGCCACACCAAGCAGGCTGGTTTGGTGCCCCAGCTGTGCCCTCACCCAGGGCAGGGCCGGTGGGAGACTGCATGCACAATCTGCTCCTCTCCACTGCCCCGAGCAGATTCTATCTGCAGGGTTTCCACGTGTGCACGCGGCTGCTCGGCGAGGATGTCAGCCCTGCTATCAGTATGGTTTTCATCAACAGGAACAAAGACACGTGAACAGCCGCTGGCGGGCGGCCAAAACTTTCCCCCATCACATTTTTCACAGTCGTTTTGAATATGACCTCGAGAAGACCTGTTTGTTTTGCCGTAAAAGGCAAAGGGTCTAATCCCAGGCAGTTTTGTGCTGATGCCTCCAGTTTTGCAGGCATAAAAGCTCCTGCCTGAAGGCATTTGTGCAGAAAAAAGGGTTCAGGGTTTGTTATGTCCTGGTTCTTCATGGGAGTAGAGAAGGAAAAATTGCCTGTAGACCCAAGAAGGAGGTGTGGCACTTAACACATCAGCACTTGCTAATAAATGCTGCCCGTGCATAGATGTTAGAAAAGTGTGTGTGAGTGTGTCTGTGTGCTGCTGGTGACAAGAGATACGCAGTGCTATTTGCTGGTGGTGACTGCTGCGCAGTCAACCACTCCATGTCAACAAAGAACATAAGAAATGGCCCCAGTCACAGCTCTGCCCGCTTGGCACATGGGATATGCATGGAACTCTGTCACAGTTGAAAGGAATGCATTCTTCTTGAAACAAATACACTTTATAGTTAACGTGCAGCTCAGGACTAGTTGAATTCTGTAGAGGGTATCTACAGGCCTTGTCCCACAGTCAGGAGGGACTGCTCCTTGGAGGATCCCTCCTAGCTCAGAAAAGGATATGGGTTTTTGACAGCTCCATCCCTGGCATGCTGAGCATCCTGGGAACATCTGCTTTACTTGTGTGTGTGTATGTGTGTGGTGTTTTCCATTTCCCACTTTTTGCCAGTTTAAAATGCAAGCTCTTCAGTGTGTATCCAGCACAAGATGCATCTGTGAACTTCTGTAATTGAAATAAGTAAAGCCTGCAGTGCAGTGCCAAGCAAAAACCTCCTCCCCGAAAGGTGAGCTGGCACTGATATTGCAAGACCCATTTTGTAAATGTGTCATAGGTTACATCAGCAAAAAGCTTACTCATCTGTGATGCTGGAGCAAATTTCAACTAAATTTACACATTCTCTACACGAAGGACGGCTGGTTTTGTATTCAAACAGTTGTGTTACCCATAGGCTGAGTAAGTCAAAGGAAAACAACACAGAGCAACCTCACATATTGGATTCATTGTCCAGGAAAGGCTCATCCTTGTGAAAGTATTTCCTCCTCACAGCGCCAAGGCCAAGGAAAACTGAAGTTATGGGTTGCACAAGTTCTAGTTGTGTAAGATAGACCTTCATGGAGGTTTGTTTTAACTGGCATGCTCCCCTTTTGGGAAGATGTTCCCCTTGTTTGCTTTCTTGGAATGCCGTTGGGTTGTGCCAGTGCTGCCTGTTCATTGCAGTTAACTGTTCCTTTGGGAATTTCCTTTGAATGATCCAAGCTGCTATTTCTTAAATTCCTTTAAGGACATTTAGTTCTCACCTGAAGGACAACATACAAAAATTGTCAGAAAATGTGTTTAAATAGGTGAAAAAATAATACACTGACGAATTTGGAAACACTGTTCCCAAACATTTTTTTTAGTGCCCTTTTAGAAGTGTGTTTATTTAGAAAACAACTTACACAGAAAATTAACTCACCCAGAATTGCTTTGCGTAAATAACATTCTGCTGCTTTGCTTGCTGTTAACAAATAGGCAGTTTATTTATTTATTTTTGAGGTCTTCAGAGTGATAAAGTTCCTGAAATGTTTGATTTCCCTTTATTTAACTCTGAAAAGGGCAGATAGATGGAGTGATCTGGCTAAGACTTAGTAGACTGGTCTGATTTTGGTTCAAGGATTTTGGAAGACTACAGTTACAAGGGTCTATGATGAGGAGTTGAAGATGGTTAATATCATTGATGTTTATCAATTACCTATAAAAAATAGGCCTGGAGTTACCAATGTGATATTTTTATACATCTCCAAAGTTGACTGATAAGAGGAACCGCATAAATGCATTGTATACTTCCGTAAAATACTTGATTTACTTACTACACTTCTTAACAAAGAAACTACAGTGATAGAAAACCTGCAGGATACACATTAAGATGATAAAAATGGGACTTAACACTTCAAGACTTAACACTTCAGTGTGAAGCCTCAGAATCTACTGGAAGATAAATAGAGACATTTCTGAATAGGTACTTTCCTCAACAATTCTGTCAAAGGTCCTTCACTTGCCCGGTACTCGTGGACATTTTTGTTATTTGCCTGGAAGAAGTCAAATGATGACACAAAGGTGACACAAAGGTGACACAAAGACAGTGGGAAATGAGAGAGATGAAGAGAGCAGGACCATCCAGAAAGAAAATGTTAAAAGATCCGTAGTGAGACAACATCTTTGTTATGCAGGCATAAAGAAGTGGCACATCCAAGAAAGCTGAAGGTGAGGTCATGTGGCAATCGTTTAATCATATGTAGAATATGTGACTGCCTTTCTGAGAAACAGAGACATGCACAAAGCTGGTAGAAGTCACGATAGCTGAAACTCTCCTTCCATGGAATACCCAGACAGCTTTTGCGAACATGTGGCCAAAGAAACAAAGATGTCTCAGCTAAGATGAGGGAGGTTATGCCCTTTTTGTATTTGGAGATATCTGACTATTCCTGGAATAGCAGATGAAGTCTGGGGCCCACCTTTCATCTTGAGACAACTCAAAGGACCACAGAGTGATCAAAGGGCTGGAAAGCATCTTGTACAGTGTGATTCAAATATGTCCATGTGTTCACTTGAAGTACAAAGATGGACTTTTGTTGCTGCTCATGAGATTTTGCATAAGGAACACCAATTTGATAACAAAAGTATTTTTATACCCTCATAAACATAGGCATTTTCAGATCCAGTGGCTGGAAATTGCAGAGAATTTGAACTAAGACATGAAAGAATCACACAATCGTAGAATCATTAAGGTTGAAAAGACCACTAAGATCATCTAGCCCAACTCCAACCCATCACCACCATGCCCACTAAACAATGTCCCTCAGTGCCACATCTCCATATTTCTCGTAAACGTCCAGGGATGGTGACTCCACCAGCTCCTCAGGCATCCTGTTGAGAGAGATGAATGCTCAGGTTGCTTATTGAGGCCTTTGATGGAATATCCATTAGCTATTGGCCTCTTTAGAACCATCACTAATATTTCAAAAAGGGAAATCCTCTGGGTTAAGCACAGAATGCAACTGTGGAACAGATGCTAACAGAGAATCAAGGGCTACACAGGTGATCTAAGCCATGAAGTGGTCTCTGCTGATCTCAAGATGTAATGAACATTATGTGTTGAAACTCTATACTCCGGAGGTGAACACACCACCACAGCACTGTATGTAGCTCATCTGCAGCCCATCTCTCTGCTTCCTCTCCCTAAGCCATTTAATCTCAGCTATTTCACTTGCACAATTTTTCCTTGCCCTTTGCCATTGCACTTGCACTTCCTCTTTCTCTTCCCTCTTCTCCACCTTAGCTTTTGGTCAAACTCCAGTATTTCACACACATAATCCTTCATTTACACTTCAACTTTTTGACTTGGTGGCATTTGACATTTTAACCAATTGGTGCAAGAATTGCTGAGAGAGAAAAAAATAATAGCGGTTACCGATAGAATGTATTGAATAGAAACCCTCACTTTCAAGGTGAGACTCATCTGTCAGAAACCTGCATGAGGGTGAGATGACTTGAGCACCATAAAGACCCATCTGCCAGTCCCAGAGGCTGCTGCAGTGACCAGTGGCCATCTGCCCACACACAGCCCTGGAGCACTTGGCCAAGCCAAAGGCTGCACCCCTCGGATGCTCAGTGTGTGTGTCCTCATGTGAAGGGCAACCTATAATCTTGTCTGCAGGCTGGGATGAGAGGATTAAGGGACATTTTCCTTGTGTTGTTGCCAACACACTCAGGACCCTTAGAATTTCTTTTTTTTCCCATCAGTTATTCTGCTAATCTCTCAGCTAGTTTACTTACAGGTGCAATAATAGGAATTCTGCTGCACAAGTGAGGGAAAATATTGAGAAAATATTGTCCACTGGTTTCTTTTGTGTGGATGAGGTTTCCAGCTGTACAAAACACATAACCAGGTGCAGGCTGCCACACTGAAGGAACTGCAGATGGTGATATAGCTGATAGACTCCAAAAAACTTCTGGAAAGGGAAAACCTGCTGTGATTTTTATCGTTTTCTGCAGGGATGATGTCCATTAAATTAAAGGCTGCTTGCCTGCCTTTCCTGAGCATCCCCATAGCTTCATCCAACTGCTTGCCCTGTACATCGGAGCAACATCTGTTGCACTTCCAGGGCTGGAGTCCTGGAGTTTTGCAGTTCCTGCTCCAGAATGTATTATTATTATTATTATTATTATTATTATTATTATTTTGTCCAGAAATGTATTTTTCATCTACTAGCCATTCTAGATGAGATAAACACCCGCACACTTACGGAAATCAGCCCAGAACAAGATGTAGTCCAAACAGTTAAACGGGGGCTATCATATAGATAACTGAAAACAGAGATGTGTAAGGCAGTCGTCATCATAATGATGCCCAGAGCAGACAGATGATAGACAGGAGCCAGTAACTTCTTCAGTGCCAGAAGCTCACTCTTTTTGTGCTGTTTCATGCACTCACTCTAACCAAGGAGGGCATTTTATTATGTTACTTTATATTACGTCACATTTTATTACATTATATTATATCAATTCCATTAGGGATTGTTTGGCCATTTAAAAGAACAAAGTCGCAGAAGAGCCCCGATCCCTTGCAGAGGGAACCATATGAAAATCTGATAAATAACAGCTGCTGAGAGCAATTGCTCAACCTACGTGCTGTCTTGTGCAGAGACAATCAGCTACAGAAGGATGTACAGAAATCAGGAAAGCACTTAAGAAAAAGCAGCAGGAGGGATGGAGGAGTAGGGGAGCATTGTATGGAGGCTGGGAACTTCTGTCAAGCAACTGCTCTCCTGAGTCAAGTGGTTTTTCTTGAAATATTTGCAGCACAAGGGCCTGGGTTGCCAACTTGAATATTAATGTAGCACATCAGCACCTTCTAAATCAGTGCCTCCAAACTCCCAGGGCTGTTCCGTGGGTGCTGCCTCTTGCTCCCAGCCATCCCCACTCCGTGCAACGGTGTCAGGTCATTGTAAGGGAGGAGGGGGAGACTCATCTGGAAAACTGCTGCATATTTATAATAAGACCATCTATTACACCAGTGCAGGATGGAATTGAAAACATATGGTGCCCTGGGAGCAGCTGTTTCTTTTTTTAGGCTTCTTATGCCCTTCAGAAATGTCAAGATAGAGGAATGAAAATGCCAGGAAAATGCAATATGCTTGCTGTAAAGGCCTCCTGTTGGTGACGTATTTATGAAGCTGTTGGAAATCTGATTTCCAGGGAGCACAAGAGCCTGTGTTTTGAAGATGCCCATTGAAAGTGCTCTCTTCTGAAATCTCTCCTGACCTGCACCACTATGGGTGCTGCTTGGACCCATCCCCACACGCCCAGCAAAAAGACTCCACTCCTGCAGCATGGCTCAATGTCATCTGCTTTATGGAGGTCTATGGGGAGCCAGGTGACCCCACGCCTTTGCTGTTGTGGTTGGAGAGCAGGGTGCAGCAGGCCTTACCCACGGGGAGTGGTGGTGTGGTGGAATGGGACAGTCCTCAACAATTTGGTGATCATCCCTCTGTATTCTGTACTGGTGATGCTGTACCTCAATTACTGTGTTCAGTTTTGGACCCCTCACTACAAGAAAGACATCAAACCCTGGAATGAGACCAGAGAAGGGCAACGAAGCTGTGAAGGGTCTGGAGCACAAGTCTTACAGAGGGCGTCTGAGGGAGCTGGGGCTGTTCAGTCTGGAGAAGAGGAGGCTCAGGAAGACCTGAGAGCAGCTTCTTAGTATCTAAACTGAGGCTGTAAGAAAGAAGGCGACAGACTCTTTGCCAGGGTCTCTTCTGATAGGATGAGGGGAAATAGTTTCATCTAAAAGAAGGACATTTAGACTGGATATAGTGAAGCACTGGAACAGAGGGGTGGTGAATGCCCCATCCCTGCAAACATCTAAGGTGAGTCTAGATGGGGCTCTGAGCACCTGATCAATCTGTAGGTGTCCCTGTTAACTGCAGAGGGGTTGGACTTGATGGCCTTTAAGGGTCCCTTCCAACCCAAATGATTCTATGATTCTGTGAAAATTCTCAGTGGAAGAAGTGTGGGGTTGAGGGCCATGATGTCCTCCCAGCTGATGGGGACAGGAGTGTGCACCTGAGTGGCTGTGCTGGACTGCCCTCCTTAAGGAGGCATCTTTTCCTTGCTTATGCTTATGGCCAGTGGCACAGTCCAACACAGAGAGAAGAGAGGCTTCTATAAGGAGTCTGGAAGAGATGGTGGAAATATTTCAGTCAAGCTTTTCAGGGTTTTAAATACATTAGACTTATCAAACATCATGATTTTCTTTTTCTTTTTTGGCAGAAGTTTCTGGCAAGGAGCACAGAGCTGTGACCATACCGCAGTTCTTGCTACAGGCTGTGTTAAGGAAGAAGGATGTGGGAGGTCTTGGACTAGGGGAGAGCTGGGGGAAACAGATATGCCCTGTTTCAGAGCCCAGAGTCTGGGATGCGAATTGGAAAAACAGTGAAGTGAGGGCAGATTTTGAAGGGACAAAGGGCTGGACCATTTCCAGAACAGGGCAGAGGGAGGTGAGGAAGGCTGGGCACAGAGCTTACCCCTCATGCAAGGAGTTTGTGGGAGGAACAAGATGGGCCCAGCAGGTCAGCTCCACCTGCACTTCTCCTGCAAGCTTTTAGTCTCATGCACATGCAAGAACACTTCTATTTCAGCTTGTTTTATCATATCAGGGATAACAGCCCCAGGACAGGCACTTTACACAGAGCAAGTGGATTTAGTTAACTCATTTCTGAGTGAACTTTGAGGCCATGCCTCCAATGGGAATGGGATCCTCTTCTAGACGGTCTTACCTTTTAGAGAAGAATCTTCTCTTCTAGACCTTCTCTTCTAAAGGAGGAAGAAATCACAATTTTGGAGCATAGAATATGAACCCTATGGGAGAAGACAATAGCTTAGGCCATCTTTGGTCCTGCCCTCGTTTACAGCTGACATTGTTCCGAGCTGCTGTCCTCCTTTCTGCGTGCTCCTGTTAGCAGGAGGAAAGACCACACTGAAAGTCATACTGCAGAAAGTCATAAAATAAGCACCTGTATATGCAGGGCAGGCAAGCAGAGCAGGGAGCAGAGAGCAAAGATGGACACAACCATGGTATTGAAGAGAAAATTGAAAGAAAGGCAGCAATAAAAAATAATATTGCAAACTACTGGGCAAGATTAGTGTCTGAGCAATGGTACATGAAAATTCAAATAACCCATGCTTCTACTTGTAGGAACAGTCTGCTGGTGTCTCGCATATTTATGTCTTCCACCCCATTATCAATCCGTGCATCTCCAAATGCCAAAGCCTCTTCTGCTGGGTGTAGGTGGGGGTAATATGCTTTATTTTCAGACCCTTGGACTCCACAGTGCTCTGAGAGGGGAGGAGTGGAGAACAGTGGTGGGAGTAATCAGTAGTGGTTGAAGCTGAAGTGAGCCATACTGGAGATAAGGAATGACAAAGAAAGAGAAGAGCAATAGAGAGGAAAAAGTTGTCTGAAATCCAGTCAGCTCCTGGCAGTGCTCGGATATGAATATCTGTGGGTGCCGAGCATTGTATCAGCATGGATATGGGAAACAGCAATGAGAAATGCCACTTCAGCGATTGATCTCACTCGGTTGCATGACCCAAGTGAAGGATGAAGCATCCTGCACAGATGGAGCAGTCTGATGAGAACCCGTCATGTGTGTGCGCCCAGTCA
>PPHD01016878.1:0-15343 GCA_002909625.1 Bambusicola thoracicus
CTGTCAAGTTCCAAATACCATCATCTTGTAATCCTCCCTGCTATCCTTACTGTAATTTTCTCAGAGCAAAACTGACAGATTTGTATGTCTGAATGAATATGTTCTGTTTTAATGGGATAACATTTGTGCATTGACTTCAGTTAAGTCTTAGCTAAGTCACAGGGGTTTCCTCTTATGAGCTGTTGAAATCTTTTTTAAGGAATTTTAACACTGGAATTCAATTAAGTGCATTGATAAATGCCCTAGAAAACTCAAGTTCTTATTCTGCCATCTTACATCATTAGACATTCATACCTTGATAAACCGTGTAGGATTTTAAATCTTTTGGGACTAATTATTGAACTTGTATTGTGATGGTAAAATATATATCCCAATGGTTGCTGGTAAGCAAACCATTATCAAAATAGAAACAGCTGTAAATACTGCATAAGAACTTGATTTGTTTACTTCTGAATTCTCTGTGCAGATCAAGACAATAGCCACTGAGAGTCTGCTCTTTAAAAGACTGTGTATCTTGCAAACCCTACAGTCCGTTTCCATATCTATGATACTTCAGTAGAATCTTGAATTATTTGGTAACTTCTGGCTACATTTTTATTTTATTCAATCGTTTAAGGAAAAATCACTCCCACAGACACCCTCAAAAAGATGACAACTTTATGGTGTCAGGAAGCTTAAAGGAAAATTTGGAAGTGTACATGAATGGAGGCAACAGAAATATACACTACACAAGCTCCTGGCCTTCCTCTTGTTAAGAGCAAAACTGGACTTCCTATTACGTGATTCTGGTTGTCAACCTCTGATGAAGGAGAATTTTTTATTTTTTAATAATAACAAAGGTAGCATCAGTTATGGTCTGTCCTTTCTGTCTTTGTGCTTTCCAATTGCTTTAATACGAGACAATAAAACCATGAAGAAAAATTTACTCGATATGGAGAATAATGACAAAAGATAAAATAATAAAACCATTCTTACAATTAATAATTTACATTTCAGTTGCTAGAAATAAACTGAACTGTATATTCAGTATGTCAGATAGAAAGTAATGTGCAAGTTTTCAACTCGAGAATATCTGCTCTTGTTCTTGTAGATTTTCTCTTCCCTGAGTACTAGAGAAAACTGATGCAAATAAGAAATGCGTGGAACATACTGTAAACTGTGATAAACCAACTGAAAGTTATTTTTTGTTATGGATTTGCATGAAAGGTTGCAGTGAGTTAATGTGTGCAAATGGGGTCTTGCAAAACTATAGATAAATGTTGGATCTGAATATGATTTCCAACAAACATTGAATTTAAGGCTGCAGCTGATCTCCCTTACAAAGTCCCTTACACTCCCAGATACAAAAAGTACTCATCATACAGTGCTGAGTTACATGTAGTGTGTCACTTATTCAAGTTTCCAATGTGCCTCTTTTGAAGTACATGCCTTGCCCTAATTTTACATTGTTTAAAAAAAAAAAAAGAAAAAAAAAAAAAAAACAAAAAAAAAAAACTTGACCAGCCTGAAAATGACTTAATTCCAAGTGCCCTGGAGTAGGTGTGCAGTTGTTTTCAATTATTTTTACAAATAAATGGAAAAATCCCTAGGCAGTTCATCTACTCTATTAACTTAATCTCCAAGAATTAAATTAACCGAGTATATATTTACTAGTTTTGCTCTCACTGTGAAAAATAAATGGCTGAATTTTTCTATAAAAGGAGAGTTTTGTCTAAATACTGCTTGCTGAAACATCTGTGGTAGAGATAGGTGAGCACTAAACATTTGCCTTGGGTAAGCTTATATCAAACTTAAGGTTTAATTTTCATCATTTACTTATGCTATCAAGTCTTATAGGCACAAATATTCATGGAAGATGAATTTAATCCTTTGTGCAAACATGGGCTTGGTTACATTATATTTCTATCCTGCCATTTCTTGTCATTTGCAGTTGAAAAAGCGTTTCTCATCCCACCAGTCTGAGGGAGCACCATCAGTGTGGCATTCTTGTGGTTGTACTGCTAGGAATTTTGATTAGGGACCATAGAATCTGACTGGAGAGTATGAATAGTCGTAGCTTTCTCCTGCTTTCTTGAGTATAAGTTGAACCTGACTTTATGGTTTATATTCCAGTGAAAAAGAAAAATCAGACCACCATTCAGAAATGTATGTAGAATTTTATTGATTGCATGTTTTATTCCCTATTTCCCGCATATCTCCTGTTGTGGATGCCCCGTCCCTGGAGGTGTTTAATGCCAGGTTGGACTGGGGCCCTGGGCAATCTGATCTAGCTCTAGATCTAGTGGCTGGCAACCCTGTGTGTGGCCAGGGGGATTGGAACTTGATGACCCTTGAGGTCTCTTCCAACACAAGCCATTCTATGATTTCTACAGTACTGCTTGCATTCTTTTTCCATGCAGAGTTCGGAATATATTGGTAGCGTCATGCCATTGTGTGGAAAGTAGAGATTAGTGAGACCTAAAATCTCTCTTCTTAGGATTAACAGGGACCGCATCTACCTTAAAAAGGGTTCAGACTTTTGGTACAGTTCAGATTTTCTGCCTCTGCAGAGTCTATACTGGGGACATCCAGTAGTTGAGTTTATCTTGTTTTAATAGAAAATCTGTGTTCTCTGCAGTTTTGTTCCTGGGTGTCTAGGATGTAGGCAGTGTACACAACCCACCAGAGATTTATCCAGTGTGACAATACTTTCCTCATCCTATCTGCCAGAAGACTTTCTTTAGAAAATTGCTCTATTTAAGAGAGCACTAGGACTTCCCTTTTCTTTGTTTCCTACATGAGCAGAATATTTGCCAAGAGTAAAGGGACCTGTTAGCTGCTTTGTGAAATTATTTTTTCCTTTCGTTATATAAAATCGGTTTATAGCATCTTGTATGTTATTCAGTGAAATGCTATCAAAATGAGTGTTATCTGCTCTTCTTGGGCTATGTATCTAGGTTATAATGGATTTCATGCTGAGAAGTGCGTGGCATCTATGAAGAGATAGAGACTGTTCAGAATAATAAAAATAAAAAATGGATGACAGACCTCATTCTATAAAAAGCATGATGGAAACTTAGCAGTATTATCATTAGTATGATTATAATAACTATGATAGTATTTTTTCAATATTTTGATTTGAGTTACCAGAACCAAATTTGTGCAAAATATTCATATACTTCTACTAACAGCATGAGAGATTTGTGTCTACAGAGATATTAGCACCATATCTGATAATACTGAGTTTTTGGCTAAAAACAATTCTGGCCGAGTAAGTACATTTTGACATATGGCACCCCATTTTGAAAGAAACTGTTTTATTTAGGCTGACCTAAATTCTCCTTAAAAGGTTATGTATGGAAGCTAGAGATGAGCCAAACATCTGACGATGCCTTTGTGGTACGTCATGTTTTTGCAATTTCAGACAGAAAAAATGCATTTGGCTCTACATTTGCAGCAACAGTGACATCTAATAAGCCATTAGATCAATGTAACTAGTGGAATTCTATGAATATATGTTAAATACAATATACAATTATTCTGAAACACGAGACTCAGAGCTCTTTTTGTGTGTGTTCTACTTGCATAAAAAATAAGAAATACTGAACAATTTTCAAAACTGTTTTGTTCACAATAGAATCCTCACATACTTTCCCCATATTAGCAGACATGGCTAAATTGAAGTTACTCCATTTTTGGTCACGTAGAAACAAGCATGTAGGAAATTTTTCTCCTCTCTTTGTAGCTTTCAGAAAAGTTGCTTAAAATTGTGTCCCCTTTCCATAAATGGAGCTGACAGTCATTTATTGGTGCCAATCAGCCAGAGCAAGCGCTTCAGTTGAAAAGTACTGAAACTTCAGGAAAATGAGCAAATCCCTTTCCCGCAAAAGTGAATCCCCCCATCAACCTCCTCAGTTCTGCTACAACTCTGGCAAGCACTGTGCCTCTCTGCACCAGAGCAACTCTTAGGTGTGCTCTTTCTTGCCAGTTATTCAATTCCATAAATACGGTGTGTTAACAGTAGGAAAAGCTGCCTAAGAGGGTTGTTCAGGAGCCCACTAGGGACTCTTATGAAAGGGATAGGAGTACAGCAGGCAAGTTCTTCACTCCAGTGCTCACATTTCTGACTTGCAAGTAACTACTGTCCAGATTAAGAAGAAAATGTAATAAATGTTTCAGCATCCAGTGTTACTATATTCTGTATTTTTATGTTTAAATCATTTTTTTATAGGCTACAGCATTAAGTGAATGGTTTGAAATAACATGTAGATTTGCAGAATGCAATCTAGATAACTTTACAGCATTTAGTGAGAAATAGATAGGTAAACACCTGGTTTAGTTCACAGCTTTTTAAATATCAGAACATTTAATAGCCATAAGGGAATAGTAATGTAAAACAAGCCATACAAGTATGTTAAAAACTCTACCAGTGAACTATTTTTTTTTCTACTAACGAATGGATTTAGACTTCCCAAAAGAAAGTAGCTCAACAAAACATTTGTCTTTTCCTCCTTCCTCCAGAGTGACTTATTAATGGGCTGTTGAGTGGCAAGAGAACCTGGCCTTCGTTCCTACATTTATATTTAATCAAGTGCTAACAGTATCTACAAGACCCAGAACTACTCACAGGAACTGTGTCAGTTCAAAGTGTTCTTGCTCTCTGAATGAGACTGGATTATTAAATTAGAGCCACAGGCCAAGTTATGATGCCATCATAAGCAGATACTCTTGTATTTTAATTTGCTTAATTAATTTTGCTGCTATTCTAAGAGTAAAAAATGTCTTATGCTGGCTTGGTCTTTTGAGCATGACTGCTCACATTGTGATATATTTCCCAGTTAGGAAGTTTTTTTCATTGCATGATTTCTTGTAAGAGTTGTTCTGAACATTCCTGAAAGTGCAGAAGATAGTTGATGGTTGCAGATGTGGATTCAGTTTTAAAACATGCTATACAAGCATTTGTTTTTAAATCTGAGAAAAAAAATACTGGTAGAAACATAGGAATTTAGAGATTAGTCTGTAGTGTAATTTGCACTGTTCCAGTCTGTGTGATCTTGTAGTGTAATGCAACTTTCACAGCATTCCTGACTGCTGTGTTTACTCATCAATGGAATGGCAGGCCATTTCTAGTCCTTATTCAGAAACTTTTGCATAGGGTCATTCAGTGACAGTTCCAGTGCAAGTACCCAGTGACTGTAATCCAGCCTTAGCCACAGCCTTGGAAGCAGCTGGAATACTAGCAGTCAAGACTGAATAGTGCTACCAACTGAACCAGTGTGGCCTTATTAGCATCTTCACGGCCACACTAGAAGTCAGTGTAAAATTATTGCTGAAGTGCTCTTTATCCTTCTTAATGTGGATGAAGTAGCTGGTGTATTGTATTCAAGTAATACATGAAATTCATGACAGACACAAAAAAGCTGTTTCAGTGCTTCATTAATACTTGTTTTTCATCTTAACTGGTTGTAATGCCTTAGGAGCGTTCCACTGCGTTAACTAGAAACACAGGCAAGGTCTGTGATGTGAAGGAAAAAAACATTCAAAAATCTGGACCAACTATGACAAAATGTAGAGCTTAAAAAAAACCCCACAAAACAACTAGACTATTCTGGAATTGAACAGTAAATTTCTCCTTGAAATATAACTTAAGACTTAATTTTTCATATCCTACAATGTATTAGTCTGGATTGTAATCTCAGTACTAATTAATCAGAATTTGAAAGACACTAATATTTTAAAGTATTTAGAAATTCCACTGCATTTCACCTGTCTGCGCTGTCCAAATTTCAGGAAAGTGAAGGAAATGGTTTTATGTAAATGTGTCATTGGCTAGTCTGTTACATTATCCCCCACAACGGCTGCAGTATGTGCTGCTGGTGTGATTTTCTGTGATAGCACTGTTAATAAATTAGGCCCATTGCCTCTTGATGGCAGTGTATTTCCTTCTTAAGTTCATAGGCCTTACAGAACATTTACATCTCATTACAGCCAGCACAGCAGTTTGTGCCCTAATAAATCAGAGGAGCTTTGCAGAGATGATCTTGACAGTAATGAATCTTTCTGTTGGCATTTTCACTTCACAGACACAAATAATGAAGCAAAACTGCCCCATCTGGCCACTCAGTAAGAGTCAAATCACAGCGGGAAGCTGTTTTCTCAAGCATGACAAAGGTCATTGTGTGCAGCAGGAGTGAGCGATAGAGGGTTGTGCTGTGAGTGACAGTGTAGAATGAAGCCATTTATGAGCTTTTATCATTATAATTACAATTATTAGCTGTGCAGCCAAGGTTCTCCCCACCCTTCTACCAGCTCTGTGTGCTGTTACATCAAGAGCTACCTTAACTGATTTCTGCAGATTTACTGGGAGAGATGTTGGTTGGTTGTTGCAAAGGAATTGATTCAGTCTACTCAGTCAACCATTAAAGTGCTATTATTAAGATCTCTCTTAGAATTTCTTTTAAAATGAATCTCTGCAAATTTTCTTCCTTAAAAGTGCAAATGCTGACAAAAGTTGTTGTATACCATTTATAAGCAAATAGATAAAGTGGGTTTGCTCAGTTTTAGGAACATATGTCAGAAATACAGAATATGTTGTCTCCAATTGGCCAGTGGGTCCATCAAGCCTACTGCTTAGCCCTTGGCAGAATGCAAGCAGGTGATCATTCCACCTGCTCTAAAATCCTCAGTTCTTAGGTCTGACTTCACTGTCATACTATTCTTTTATCAATGGAGTCCTACTTTGATACACACGAAGTATCAAGTTTTTCTGAGTGCCCTTTGCAGAGGTCTGCCCATGTTGCAGACCAGCTCTACATTCAACAGTGTCACACAACATCTCTCTTTAAACTTTATAGCATATTTCTTATATTCTTACTTTCACCTATTTGATATCACTGTTGTTTCTGATTTCTTCCTTTTCTAAGATGAACTATTTTCTCCCAGCTTTGTTTGCTGAGTGGAGTTTCTTCATTGCATCAGACAACACCCCCCCCAAAAATGCTTTCTTCTGCTGCAGGGGGGTTCAGGATAGCTTTTTCTTCTTCTACTACTACTTTTTTTCCCCCATCTGTTCAGTGCTCTTTTCAGTAGCAATCCACCTGAAAAAAATGACACAGTAAGTAAAAGTAATTGCAACAGAAAGACCTTGACTAGCTGATGTTTCTAACAGCTCCACCAGGTGACATTAAACAGATGTCACCCAGATCCCCCCAGTGGCACACTGCTCTTCTTTTGTTTTCCCATGCAATATTTTGAAATGTTTGTTAGTGCCTATATTCACTGTTCTGCCTAGGTTGTTTTTCCTCTAGTTCTGAAATGCTGTTTTTTCAGTAGTCATAACTCAGCAGGAAATTCAAAAGCTATCAGAGAAGAAAGTTAGTTACTGTTAATTTCTGAAATGCAACAAACTCTGTACTAATTCTTGCTTCACCTAGACTGTGCATTTCTACCTTCTATTTACATAATGATTTTCATCCAGGAAAGTTCACATTTACTTTACAAATGATATATTTAGGGAACATTCATCCATCACAGCAATGTAGATATTCATTCTATGCCAGCACTACAGAACAGATTTTTTTTTTCTTTTTTTTTAAGAGAAAGTCCAAAAATGATTTTTTCAGTTGAAATTTTACAAGGGTAATTTCACGCAGAGAGAATGCAATTGTCTCAGTACAAATCTTTCTACAGTATGGACATAGTAACTGTTTGCTGACAGTACCAAATGATCCAGAATAACCACAGATAACTAGAGACTCAGTTTTATTTTCATAACCTTCATAGTTTTACATAATGGTATTATTATTAACAACCCAAAGGCCCAGACCAGTGCTATCAAAACTGAACTCATACCTTGTATTTTTTATTCTTACGAAGAGTTATGTTTTTTCTTATTATCTGTGGTATTCCCTTTTTTTCTGTCTTGACAGCATGAAACAGTGTGCAATGAAAACATATATTTGATCCTAAAATAGGAATGAACGTCTAGAAGGGGCAGCTTGGGTGAAATTCTGCACAGATTAATTAATTCTTCTGGGTTTGCTGGACTGACTTAGCAGCCAGAGACTGTAAAGGAAGGTAGAGGAACAAAGAACATCCAGGTCAATAGAGGCAATGATAGTAAGAGAGAAGGGGAAGGAGCCTGAAGAAGCAGTTTCAAGTAAGATGAAAGGTTAAAAAAAGTGAAGCTTTGAGAATGGTGGAAAGGAGCTGTCAGTGAGTCTGGCTGTAAAAAAAAGTGTTCAGAAGTACGTACAAGAATATGCACTTTTAAACTTTCTCTACGCAGATTCACAATCCATATAATAACATGACAAATACATAGGTTTGCTATGACATATCTGAATGCTTTAAAGTGCTCCTGTGTAATAGGAGACGGCTTTATTTTAGATTTCTAGCTGTAGAACAAGGCTGTTTGAAAATGTCTACATGAACCTAGGAATGGGTCTGTGCAGTGTGCTGTGGAGGAGGGCAGCAATTCCCTGCTGGTCCTTTCAGATCTGATGTGAGTAAATCCTCATGTCTGGCTAAGAGTAAAACACCCTAGCTAAACTTTGTGTTTTTCTCTGACCTGACAGAAGTACCATTGTACTCTATTCCAGTGTCTCACTGATAGCTATGGGCTACTGAAGCTTGAGTGATAAAGCAGAAATCATTTTCTTTCCCAGTACACAGCCAGCAGGATCTGACATTAACACTGCTATATTTTCATATTACAAGAAACACATCTAATTTTCTATTCAGTTAGTGTTGTGATATCTGTCCTTTTTAAAAGCTAAATTATCATTCTGCTGGCAGTTAGTGTTAATTATATTGATAGTGGGTCACAGTTTTATGCCTTACCAAAAACAAAAAGAAGTTGTAATGGTGCTGAGGCAGTAATGCGCACACATTAATCTTACCAAATAAGAAGAAAACAAAATAGTCAAAGCACAGGATGGAACAAGGAGGTTCATTATTTCTACAAGTTCTTATGCTGCTGATATCTCTCAGTTTAGTCAATGCTGCAGTCAATAGCCAAATAAGCAATGAATACATAGGCTAGCTCAGCAACAGTTGAACCGGACAGGCCACCTAAAAGAAGTGTTGCTTAGAGAATTATTCTGAATGGAAGCATGGGATGTAACCACAATAAATAAAATAAGAAAAAAAACCCATCACATTATCAAAAGATGAGGGAGACAGACTGTGAGAAGGCCCTGAGTACTAGCTAATGTCTTGATATAGAAAGCTTATAAGGAAATAACTGAAAGAATAAAATTGTAAAATTTTATTTATAAGTATAAAATGCCTTCGAGATTTTTTGCATAATACTGCAATGCTGATTCTTCGTTGTCACATATTGTATCTCATACCATAGGCTAACTCAGATATTTCTCTTACAAGTTACTGATCTTGGGTCACAGATGAACATATGAATGTGGAAAGAATAAATTTGAGCTCTGCTGGTTGCCTTGCAGTTAGTTTTAAGTCTGCTCTTTCTGTGCTTAGAAATTTTGCCAGCTTGACTATGTCTCACAGATGCAAAAAGGACGTCTTTAGCTACCACTTCATTAACATCTTAAATCTGTGACTGCAGTGCAATTATAATACTTGGTAACACCTACAGTCACATTCACTATAAAGTGGCACTGTATGGTTGCATCATTTCCATTTTACTGCCACTAGTTTTTTGAGTTGACAACACAGTAAAAAAAGAAAGATGGCAAGAACATAAGAACATAACACCATGGTTTAAATTGTCTTAAGCTTATTGTGATATCATTCTGGATCAGCTTTCATTAGGCTAATGGTCCAATCTGGCTGTGTTGATGAAGTGGAGTCTTGCAGGAGCAAGGAAGGAGGGAGATGGAGTTGATCTCTACTTTGTGTCTTCTGTCTTGCTCTAGCAGCACAGACCAGAGGAAGGTGTGCAAAACCATGAGGGTCCAGTTGCAGTGGCACAAGCCGGAAGTGGTAGATATCTGTGAATCTTAATGCAAAAGCTTCTGCTGCTGCTGAAAGCACATCTCTTCCTTCCCCATTCTCCTTCCCCCTTCAAGTTCTTTCTCCTAAGCTCACTGTGAGCTCAAAGATAGAGTTCAGATGTCTGAGCAGACAGATAATTAACCTGGCAAAAAGAAAAATGCTTTAGCTTCTAGGTCAGAACAGGAGTGGGGGGTAAGAGAGGGAGAAAACCTAGTCATTGGAAAGCATTCTTGTTCAGTAGCAAAAACCTCCCTTTGTTTGGGTACAATGTTCCACCAGTAACAGTAATGTTATTCCTGGTAAAATTCGTTGTGCTTGTTGGGTAGTTTCTATATATTATGGGGAAGCTCCTGTATAATGCAAAGGCAAATTATGTGTATTCAAATCAGTATCATAAAAGAGAAGTTTTGGGAAAGCTTTCAGATAATTTTTGTTTTAAAATAACATTGACGAAAGGAAGGATATTAATTTAGAAAAAGAAAGGCAGCATAAAAAAGAAAGGGTGGGGCAGCATGCCTTAGGTTGTGTAATAAGAAACAAAATGATTTTATTATACACATATTAATTCATTACCACACATTTTTCATCTTTGTTTCCGTGTTGATTGCTTATATTATTTTTAGTTTCTTGAATGAAATACATATGTAAGTAACTATACAGCTTGGCAGCATTAAGTGAAGTGAATTAAAGCCATGTCATTGAATGGTGCTATTAATTGGGTGGAGATTTTTCTAGAGGAAATTGTGTTGATTCTAAACCTGATCTTGCTCTCGCTTGCCTTAACAGCCACATTCCTTCACAGTCACATTTGGCGCCCAAATTTAACCATCCATAAATTCTGATTTAATGAGTACACTTGCATCTTAGGAAGGAACGTATTTTTTAAATGGAAGTTTGAAAAAAAAGCAGATGAAAAACATCTTAGACTCAGGTATGGATAATACATAATAACTGGAGAGTCCTTCTGACGTCTAATGGATGTCCTTCAGCTTGAGTGTATTACCAAGCCTGGCAGTCTGTGGTTTTGAAAAGAGTAATTATCTGCTGATAAGGTTAGCAATGTCCATGTTGACTTAAGAAAGTTTTATGTGCCTCTGTTGCATTAAGATGTTCTGTGCTGTGAGACCTGAAAGTAAAAGCAGAATCTTTCAAATCTTTTGACAATGGATAAATATATTTCCTCCTAACTTTAAGCAAACTTTGAGGACCTGTTTGGGAATTTCATCATTAAATAATTAAAAAATGGTAAAGTAAAAATTAGTCAAAGCTGAAATCATTTGCAGGGATGTATGAAAATGATCTGGAAGAGAAATGCTGATTTAATTTAGAGGACTTGCTATTTTTGTGACTGTTTTTTGTACTAGCTGTTTTGAACTGAACGTCTCAGATTTATACTAGGTACAGCACAGAGGGGTATGGTATGTATAAAGGCTAAGTGGTGAAACTTATCTTTTCTGTTCATTTGTTGTATCATGTCTGACTCACTTATATTACTGTAACTGCTAAAAGGCAACAGGCTTTAGAATTGCTTAGTTTTGACTAAACGTAGATCCGGAGGCTACAACCTTTGCTCATAATTAGAACATGGTCTTTTAGCAGTCAGCCAAAGCACTGCATTTTGCAGTTAACATCATCACTAAAAGCACAGAATATAGAAAGTTTCTCCCCAGGGGTTTCTAAAGTGGCAAAAAGTGCTGAGTGAAAGGCTTAATGTTAAATGGGGGGTCATAACCCTAACTATCCGTGTTAGCTCCTATACTCCAAAATGAGCTAGTGTTGGTTGGCATAGCTAACGAGCATCAAAGCCTTTGCTGCCAGCACGGTGTTCCATTCATAGATGTTTTAACTACAGATTGTGTGTCTGCACTAGGTATATCCTGATTAACTCCTGTTAACTCATACCCTGTAGAAACTCATTTAACTTAATAAACTTCTTAAAGTGCTATAATTATAAGTGTATATTATATGTGTAGGTCACTCTGAAAGGAATGCCCCCTCTTTATTTCCATGGGAATTACAACAGATGCAAAGAGCACAGTAACACTATTTCACAGAGCAAATTCTCAGCTACAAAACACTGTTCTTCAACATGGTCGCCACCATTAGCTATACAATTTCACCAGTGATGAACAAAAGCCTGCATGCCATACCCATAAATCTTTGCATGGCCATCTGGAATGTAGCTTGTCTTTCGGTTGCTGTTGCCCTGCTGAAATGCACTGCCCACCAGCTCACTGTGCCAGCATCTGCTCTTTGGTGGGAAGCTTCAAATTCTGCTGCTGTAGCACCAACATGTGGCTCTGGTGCTGTGGGCCAAGTTAATAAAATAGGAAGCATTACTTTCAGAACAGCTCTTGTGCTTAATTGTATATATAATATGTTATGCATTTCTATATTAAAAATATACATATTAACTATATAAATACTATCATATACAGAAAAAGAAATTAAATCCTTATCCTATTATACTGCCAAGATTTTCTCTGCTAGTGTTTCAGAGCTCTGACTGTTCTTACCCTTTGAGTTATCTTTGTGTAAGGATAAATTCCAGGTAACTTCCTTGCCTGCTTTCCATTTCTGATTTCCCTTCTACTGATAACACATACAATTTTTGCATATTTTAG
This sequence comes from Bambusicola thoracicus, assembly GCA_002909625.1. Classification (NCBI taxonomy): domain Eukaryota; kingdom Metazoa; phylum Chordata; class Aves; order Galliformes; family Phasianidae; genus Bambusicola; species Bambusicola thoracicus. The sequence goes on from PPHD01016878.1 coordinate 12,570, forward strand.
ATTTGGAGGCCATCCCCTCTTTCTTTGCTGAGATGCACAACCTGCTGTCAAAGTTCAGCTTAGGTTGAAGGCTGCCAACTTCAAAGGGACGTTTACAAAATTCCCCTTGACAGATAAATAAGTTTTTCCACAGGTAAGAGTTGTCTTTAGACACAGAAAAGAGTGTCTTTAGATACAGAAATACATGAAAAACCTTATAACAGAAACACATGAGGTATATCCCTAGTCATACACAGGTGAGTTAAGAAACAATTGTTAGTTTGCAAGTTTGATGCTCTCAGATGTTAGCCTAATGAGGTGCTGTATGGGAACTGTTGTGTCACGGCCTGAACCACTGATTGAACACCTGGGGAAAAGACCCAGTCAGCCCTGAGAGCACAGGTGAAGTCAATTCCACCTCTCTTAGACTTTATTTAAGGGCTGACCCCCACTGGGGAAGGATCTCTTTATGGAGATCTCTTCTTGGTGAAGCTTTCTTCTGTGAACCTAGACTCTTCTGATATGGGTGAGTGATCTTCTTCCCTTCCTTTATTGCAGCATTCTGTTGTGCTAGTCCTGTCATCATGCCTTTGTTATAATGTCTTTCCCATCATATTGATCTGTCCAATTGCTAAAGGCATTCAAACATGAATTTCTGGGCTACGTCTCTATGATAATATGCCTTAAAACATATGTTGAGTATTCACAGGAAATTCTCTACTAAATTTACGTACTAACTGGAGTGTGTAATGATTTTAGGAGCCAACTTCTGTTCTTCTGTTCAAAGATAACATTTCTTTTTAAATTCATAAGGTTTATACAATATGGCTTTCTAAAACAGGCTTATACCATAATAATCGGTTAGGAACTATTAGTTCTAATACGGTTGTTTGAAATATATACTGGCTTAAGTGCATCTATATTAGAGATATTTCTTCCTATTTAGAAAGCAGGTGTCTAACAAAACTGTTCGTGTAAGAATTTCAGAAATGTATGCAAAGATTTTGATAACAGCAGTGTCTTTTTGCATAGCCTATTTAAATTCTACTCATATTAAGGAGATCAGGATGTCGGTGTTCATTTAGCAGCATATGCCTTTTTGAAAAGTGCAATTAAAGCATGCATCATTGTATCCTGGACGTGGTTGGATGGTATAAATTTAATCACGCTAGGTGGTGGAGAAATTTCTGTGTTCTTCAGAGTTTCACAGTGACAGAATTCTTCTTAATATGTATTTGTGATATTCTTTAAGTCATTAGATACTTAAGAACTGTCTCAACAAAGGAAAAGAAAAAAATCTCTAGTAGCTTCCCCTAGTTGTACTTTCTAACTGGATGGAAAAAAAAATAAGTGGGTAAAGCCGTAATTATAATAAAGCTAAGACCAAATATTAATTAACCTTATATAGTGGCAACATATTTTTTTTCCTTTGCCCCATTTACTTCTCATGATAGTTATATAGTTTGTTATGCATACGGTTCAGTACCTTGTACTTGCTTGCAAAAGAGCTAAAACTGATTTCCTCTGCTTCTTCTAGACTAGAAAAAATATCAAATTTATTTCATTGTTTTTTTTAATACATGCTTTCTGATGAAGGCATACAAAATTCTTAGTGTGTGGTAACTGCTGAGTCACAGCCTGAACCACTGATTGAGCACCTGGGGAAAAGAGTGGGTCAGCCCTGGGAGCACAGGTGAAGGCAATTCCACCTCTCTTTAGGCCTCATTTAAGGGGTGACTGCTACTGGGAGAAGGATCTCTCCTTTGCGGAATTTCCCTTATGAGCCTAGATCTTCAGAGATAGGTGGGCACTTTTCCTTTTTTATTTTTTTTGATACACCTTTCCATTGCGCTAGTCCCTTTGCAATTGCATCTCCTGTAACATCATTCCATTGTGTTGATCTTTCTGATTGTTACACCAAGGTTGTGTGTGAGCACATTTGGAAGACCTTTAATGCATAAATATTCTATTAAATTTATTGATTCAATGTGTGCCTATGGAAGTACTGTCTAAATCATTAGTAATTAGTGAAAGTGGCACACATGGATACTTCTAGTGTACATTTCTGTGTGGTGTGATAACTTTAGAGTTTTTTCTTTTCATTGTTGCATGATTTTCTTGTTTGTTTTCAATATATTTTGTCATGGAGAGATATTTTATTACTTTTTCATATCATTGTGTTCCTAGGTGAATTTTTAAACACATTGAAAGCATCTCTATGTGAAAGATGAAATAAACACCTCAGTAATGCATTTTAACAACAACTGAGTAAGACTTTAGTGATGGCTACTCTTGTTTCTTTTATCCCAGCATGGGGACACAGAAAGCTCCAAAATGGGACAAAAAACTATTTTGAAGAGATAGATTGTCCCCCTGTTTTATCCCTTATTTCAAATATTGACTGTGTAATAATGGGGAAGAGAGGAATTCAACTGAATTACAGTAAACCTTGATTTAGGTTTTCAAGCCAAGGGGCTTAGGACCAGCCAAACTACAAGAGTTACTTGTGCTGAAGGTGACTACTATGTGATGAGATATCACTAAGCTAAGAAGTATAAAGGTCAATTTTACCAATGCTCAACTTTACATCATCAGGTCCGCCTGTTATTTGTAGCTGTTTCAAGTGTTATATTTGCTACTTGCTGCAGATTTGATATTGGTGTTTTCAGTTTTGATCCTACAGCTCCAAATTTACCAAACCTACAGTTCTAATTGACTCAAATTCTAGAAGCATCCAAGTCCTTTATTTCCAGATTTTGAATAACCACGTAGTCTCTGAGGTTTCATTTGCATAC
>PPHD01016879.1:0-15343 GCA_002909625.1 Bambusicola thoracicus
TGACTGACTCAAACTACCCCAAACACTTTCTGGGACTAAGAGGGAATGGAGATGGTGGATAAAGAAGTGCCGTTTTGAGATCTTTCCCTCACTGCTCCTTCTGTATCTCTTGCCTCTGTTTGTTGTTTTTTTTTTTTTGCTCTCTTGTATTCCATTGCATTTCTTTTCAGACTCCTGGTGAAGGAGAGGAGCTCTGTACAGGATTAGACAACAGTTTACTAGAACGGGAGGATGCATCAGGGCAGGAAGTCCTGCACTGATACAGAAGCTCGAGGTCAGTCTGTATTCCAAGAGAAGAGACTCAGCCTGTTTTATGACATCCACAAACTTGGATCAAAATGCCCCCCAGGCCTGGGGATAGTTGGTTCTCTAGGAGTTACTCAGGCTCTCTCTGCTGCTGAATAAAACCAAATAAGAAGCTGATGAAAATCAACCAAAAGAAAAAGAAGAAAACGAGTGCTGTAATGATAACATCTTATGTTTGTAAGCCCATAAATGGGCACTCTACAAACACCAGACGAAGAATTTTCCTCTGAATGGATAAACATGGAATTAATTTTTCTTGCCATTATGCACATTCAGTGAGGATCATCCAGCTGTGGTTTTAGGCTGCTAAAATAACTGGAGTAGGAACTCTTCCCCCGCCTTTAAGATGAAAACTGTAACTTTATGTATAGTGACTGCTGTGGAAGAGGTCTCTCCAAACTTCCCTGCTCATCTTATGAGTTTCACTGATGGGCAAAGGGGCATTTTTATCGGCACCAGATCTGCTTGGAATATCCCTGGGGATTTCCCTGTAAAAGAGGCTTCGGTTTGACTGTCAGCCGCAAGAACACCCCAAGGAAACAAAAAGCCTGGCCTGCAGCCACCCCATTGTTTGGGGGAAAGAAAAGAATGAGGGAGAGAAAATACGCGCTGCAATCACAATGCTTTCAAAAGAAAACTGTCAGACACAAATCAAATGTTTTCTTGAAATGCCAAAGCAGGGGTCAAGTTGGTAAATTCCATGCTTCAGTCCCAGCCAAGATGGAGCTTTCCTTCACCGAAAAGGAGATCTGAATACCAAATGGCAAATGTCTCACATTAGAAACGTCTTTATGATAGTGATGAAAAGTAGATGGGCCTTTCCAAGAAAAAGAAATTCCCCTTGTCTCCTAGTTCCTTTTAATAGATCATGCACATAGCAACCAGCTCAAAGAGGCACATTTGGGTAATTACACACACCAGTCCCACTAATTCCCTGCTTGATCCTTGAGGTCCTGAGACCCCACAATAGCACTGGACAAAGCACAGCAGCGTTTCCTTTCTGATCTCAGAGCATCTTCATACCATCTTGTTCAGGAGTGAATGAGTCCACAAGAACCCAGAGTCCCTTCCCCACCTCCAGCGCTGCCTGCAATATATTCCCATATGAAATAGGAATGTGTAGGCAGCTGAACTCTAATGACAGGAAGATCAGGGATTTGAACACCAAACCCACAAACCAGCAGAAAACAAATAGCGTAAGATTTTAAATACAAAGGAGCCTAAACTTCTTGGATTTCTTCTGATGTACTTCAGGTTTTTCAGGGGGAGGAACACAAGTCAGCAAAACTTCTTTCCTTCTTCTCTTATTTTTTTTTCCCCCAAATAAATTGATCCTTAAAAAAACAGTCCCAGGAACTGAACACTTGAATGATCCCGTCAGGTGCCATTAAGATTGGCAGAATCTTTGTTCTTCTTGCAGCACATGAGAGTCCAGTGATTTGAGACCTCACTTCAGGCTTTGAACACTCAGAAATACCTCTCCCACCTGGCTTTCAAAGTCTGCAGCTCCTCTGTCAATACATGTCAATAAACGTGGCTGTTCCTGCCTTGCAAAGAAACTTGCTGAGCTGGAAGTTAACTAGTTCCAGAGCCAATAGCTTTCTCCATCTGTTCTGGTCTTTCCTGAACTTCTCAATGAATTCTGTGTCTTAGAAGAGCTTTGCCTATAGCAACTTGCTCTCTGTGAACTCTTTTCCACCATCCTGTTTCTCCCATCTAACACAGACTATGTAGACAAGGCTGTACCTTGTAAATCTCCTCTATCAAGGTGTTGGTGGCAGTGGAAAAAGCTGATCTGGTTCCCAGCTGGCTTCCAGTGCCCACCAAGTCCCATGGCACAGAGCCATCCCCAGGCCCAAAAGGCACAGTCCATGAGGAGGAAGAAGCTGGGCAAGGATGAAGTCTGGGAGCTTACCTGGGGAAGTGCCTGTACCACTGTGTCCAGGAGGGCTCGCATTCCGGTGGCCATTTTAAGCAGTTTCAGCACTACAATGAGAACCAAATCCCGTTAAGCAGAGCTGGGAAATATCTCAAGAAGAACCCAACAGGGAAATCTAGCTACAGACCTTGTAAATGAGGGGTCCCACCTCTCTTGCTCTCATGTCACAGAGATGGCAAGCTCACTTGCTTGGGTGCAGGGCCCACCGAAAATCCAAACATCCCTACTACATCCCACAGCAACCAACGTTAGTGACACTAGTAAAACAAACCCAGTGTCACAAGAACTCCAGCATGCCTAGCAAGAAAATGGGAGACCAATGGGGAGACACTCTGCAGGGGAGAAAGCATCACCTCAAGCTGGGATCCTCCACCATTGGTGATTCTCCACCAGTTTCTGATCTTGTCTGGTATTGGCACAGAAGGACAGCGAGCCCAGGTCTGAATCAGAGACCAATCTAAGACACCTCTTCAGACACCCACAAAACCCCACCCAGCTTGTTTCTGAATCAACATTCTGCAGGCTTATCTCCCAGCTGGTTTCAAACCAAACTGAAGCAGCGGGACTAGAAGAACAAACGGCCAAACCATTTCCTGACGTGTCTGGAGGGATGGCTGAAGACCTACGGAGCAGGCCGTACCTCTTGCTATTCTCAGCACCCGCATGATGCGTATTATTGTGGGATTGATGGGCAGTGCAGCGTTCATCTCAATTTCCTCCAGCGTGATTCCCACAATTGATAAGAGAACTATGGCCAAATCCAACTGATTCCACCTGACAGACAAAGAGAGGAAGGACAATTAAAAAAAAACAACATTAATTGTGTGTTGACAGACATACAAAACCAGAGAATTAACTTTTAAAATCAATCACAAGTAAATTCCAAAGGTCTCTCTGCTGTCACACCTTCTATGCCTGTGATCTTCTACGTGGTATAAAGACAACTCACTGAAGCTGGCACACAGTCCTGAGCAACAAGCTGCTGTTGGCTGGGATCCTATCCTGGGAAGTGCTACTGCCAATGCTGGGGCTCCTACTGCCCCTTGGTATCCAGTTGGAGCCAGTTGCAGGAACAAGATATTAGGCTAGTTGGACCTTCAATGTGATGCAGCACAGCTGCTACCATGTTGTGTCACCTGTTCCTTCAATTAAATTACTACACTTGAGCATCTTCACTGATTTATAGCCTAACAATTGCTGAGGACCTTCCACACCAGTACTGCAATACAGTGAGATGTGAGACTGAGTGTCTTCCCAGTGCAATTTCCCTGTTAAGCAACGTTGCTCACAGCAGCTTCCAGCCACCCAGGCAGGGTAAATGAAACAAACACACTGGTTTTGTGGAAAAGTGTCTGATCTCACCCTGCTCCCCAGCAAGCTGCCAGACCACAACGTGCTCTCACACATAATTGCTTCTGGCTGAATGGCAGAGTATGATCTCTAGGTCTCTGTAGCTAGGATCTGAAGGCAGTGGGGCTGAACACAACTATCTTTACCTTTGCCAAGGGCTTCTCCAAAGCCAGCAGCCTACCAATGCACTGGGTGGGTCCACCAGCAGAACAGGCTTGCCTGTAGAACTCTCTGAGTGCATGTTGCCAAAACTACTCTTCTGAGGACTACATTAATGCCAGCAGGTTTTCTGACCTCCAGGCTGAGCCGGTCAGGTCTGACGGAGAGGCAGACAATGGCAGAAGGAGGGGGTCTAGGATTTTGTAGGATTTCCTGAATTCCCTCTGCAAAGCAGTCCCAGATACTTTCAGGATTTGTAGTTCCTATACTATAAAGTTTGCACCCATGGAGAGGCAGCCCTTTGCTCTCCCTTGCGCACAGCATGCGGTACTACTGTAGTGATGCTACATTTATTCAGCAACTGGCTTTGAAACTGGGTCACTACAGCTCTGTCCCAATTACAACGGAGTTTAAAATACTCTCACCTGTCCTTAAAGAACCTTCGAAAACCAAATGCCACCAACTTCAGGACTGCCTCGAACACAAAAACTATGGTGAACACGTAGTTACAGTACTTCAGGGCTTCATCCAGGGACTGAAAAGAGAGGCACCAGTTAAACAAATCAATCTGCCCTTTCCTCAATCCAGCGCACAGGGACTGGCAGACACAAAGGTGGGAAAGCACAGAGATGTAAGAACTAATGACGTAATAGACTGCGGAACTCTGGTACAAAATTGCACTAAATTACACAGCAAAACACAGTATTAGACACTGAGGCAGACCAAACCTTCATAAGCACTAATATTAGAGGTGCTAAGAACAATAAGAGCCATCAGTCCTCCAACTTCACTACATAAAATGCTCAGGGTCTGGGGCAGAGAGAAAACCGCATCACTTTCCCACTAAAAAAGTTTACTTTTTCTGAGCTGCCTTAATGGATGATTTCATTCCTGCATGGCAATCCTTAGGACAATGGCTTTGACTAAAGCACTCAGAAAAAATATATGATATTGGAGATGGATTAAGTCTTGCCTTCTTGAAAAATGCTACATCTCTAGAGCTGGGCAAATATATCCATATTTGGTGCAGTGTTCACTCTCTATAGAGCTGCTCTCGGAAGTCAGGAATCCACAGTGTTTATACTTCAAGATGATGAGTGTTTATAATGGATTTGATTGGAATTAGAGGCCAACAATAGCAAAAGAATCTTGCTTGGATCTTAAAATAGATAGCTGCAGAGTAAAACAGCTCTTTGGTTGAGTAGGGATTTGGAGAGAGGAGGGAGGGAAGGGGAACTTAGTTAAATGAAGTACAGGTCTCTTACAATAAAAAATGACAACAATGAACTTCAAAACAGACACAGTTGGAAATAAAATGCATTAGAGGAGGAGAAAAAGGCTCTGTTGGCAGAGGAAGCCTCAAACCACAGGAAAGCTGTCCTCTTCACATCGGTGTGATGGCTGCGCTTTGCTGACACAAAATGCTGGTTTTTTGGGAACAGGAGCTGAGAGTTTTTCAGATGTTAGAAATCCTCAGTGCACCACCCTCCCTACTTCTGTTCCTAAGTTAAAAGAATGTGGTACTATTTTCTATTTCATATAAAGCTCATTGCCGAAGCCTTAATTCTTAGACCATTGGTGATGGTTTGCGTTCAGGTTTACACCACACTGTTATACGTGAATGTAAAACAAGTGTAAATACGATCTCATCTGGAAAAATAACATTTACATGTGAAACAGAGACTGTTATGTAAAGGAATGATGGAGGCAGAACAGCATTCAGACTGCTGGCGTAAAACACACACATTACCCTGTGGCTTGGTGCCCCCTGGCTTAGCTCCCAGGAGACACTTGCAGGTTACCTGGCAGAACGTGCAACACTGAAAAAGCAAACACTAAGCCTACAGCTCCATGAACAATAACTCAATGGAAGGTTAATATATGCAGCAAATGTACAGGCTGTATGATTTATACCAGAAGTTTGGAAAAAAGGACTTGGGGATATATGAAGAAAAAAAGAAAGGCTATACTTAGAATTGTTCATTTCAAACTCATGGAAGAAGAGAAACGTTGCTCTGCATGCATTAGCTTCATTGTTATATCCATTAACAGAATGCTCTAAAACCCTGGACTAGAACATGGGACTGTTTTACAGTCTGAGAGTCAGTCAGAGCTGGGATAAGGAGAGAAAATATTTGGACCGTTGTCTTCTTAGCAAAAGATGAGCTTTGAGCCCATGTGGCTGTGCTTCACAAGTTGACAGTTGGCTCTTACCTTTGGCTGGTTGTAGTGCTCCATCGACATAGTGATGACATTGACTCCAATGATGAAGGTGATGAAGAGGTCGAGATAGTGGCTGGTGCAGAGGGTGTGAATGTATTTCCGTGCTGGAGAATAGTCAGCATAGTAAGGCCTGCGTTGGGCTTCTGCAGGAAAAGACAAAGATAGGCAACGCAATGAGTGCAGGCCCTGCTGCTCGCTCGGCAGCTGTCACAACCACACTGTCACCTTACACGCACACGGTGCAGACAAAGTCCTTGGGAGAACTCATTGGAGCGACTGATTGGAGGCAAAGTGCCTCTACTCAGCAGTGAGGTCTTCAAGAACCGCAGTGGGGTTCTCAAGCTGAGTTAAACTCCTTGGGTCTGCAGAAGGGACCTCCAGGGCACTGACAACCAGGTCCTCTTCTCCCCAGGGTTCCCTGTTCTTACTGCTCTGCCTCAAGCTAGGGGACAACCTTCACGTAATGAGACTCTGTCACAAACCAGGAAGGGTGGCAAGCAGGATGGAAATGAGAACCAAAAAGCTCCAAATCCAGCAAAGCTTCAACTCTAGTTTAGAGAAAAGGCCCAGGGCAAGACTTATTGCTCGGGACTCCCAACGCATCTCTTCTCAACCAGTTGGTGACATGTTACGTGTAAGTAAGAGAAAAACATAACCTGAGCTCAACATCTGCATGAGAAGACTTCTGGTGTGTCATTGAGGTCTACAGAACACACAGCGACGCCTGTGGCAAAGTGGAGCACATGCGTGAGGGTTACAACACACAGGACAGCATCACCAGCAATGGAGCGGGGTGCTCAGCGCTTATCTCTACAGTGACCATCAGCACAAGCTCCTCTGCAAATATAACAAGGGCATGATTGCATCTAGAAAACATTTAGGCTATGACCGCATTGATTTCATCTCTCTGCCTCTGGTCACGGCTCCTTTCCTCTCTTTGAAATAGGGAAACTTCTGCACATGACCAGTTCTGCAGGGCTGTTCCAAGGCGAGCGTTTGGACACTGCCCCATGACTGAATTCTATTTCCTGCATGCATCTCTGAAATTAGGCTGTGACCATGAGTTGGCTGAGGGCACTCTGATGGACTCTCTTTTTGAAGTTAAGAAATGTAAATATTCGAAGGGTGGACTCAAGGTCAAACTGAGCATTAGTGTAGGTTCTGCAGGTGGAAGAGACGCGTTAGGTCACACCATGCCGGAGCAGGATTGCTCATAATAAAAAGGGCATTTTTGCAAATACTTCAGCAAATTCAGCTTTAAGTGTAGTAACAGTTGGGGAAAAGGGTGTTGCTTCACCTTAAAAGTAGGGAGGGAAATGAGGCTGAAAGCACTCAGAGCCCTCGTGAAGTTCATAATTCACTCCTCTCGTCTCGCTAATATCTTTCAGATGGAGCAACTCTTGAAATGTGGTTGGTTTTGATTGTTTTATGGGTAGTGCAACTAATGCCAGATTAGAGTCCAAAACCTTAAAATAAATGGGATAAAAGGAAACGGAATCTGCTGCTCTCTTTCAACTACTCTATTTTTTATGACAGCTAAAAGTGGAGTGGAGGCGTTCTGAAAACATTTCCTTCAGACTGAGGTCACACAGACTTATTTTGTTCTGCTGAAGGGTGTGGGAATACAAGGTGAAAGAAAACACAACTGGTTTTGAATCCATTTTCGTGTTGCTTATGCGCCTAAGTCCTGTCAGCCATCTTGGACTGTCTTTGCTATTGAGCTCGGCCGATCTGGTGTGTCTAAAAAGCAATAATAAAAACACAAAATATTACTAAAGTCTGTAAAATACGCTTTTGTGTGTATTCAGGATTCTGACACGGTTGGTTTGTTGCTTTTTTTTCCCCTGTAAACGTCTTTTTGGAAATTGAAAAACCAACTTCTGAGGAGGTCTGAGAATACCCTCAACAAAGTTGATATATAGTAAGGGTCTACTTATTAAGGATTAACAATTAACTAACAGACCTCAGAAGAACACTACCAATGGTGGGCAGGATCTGGACTGTATCTGAATACCCTGCTACCTCTGGTCATCTGGTTGCCCACGAAACTTGGGGCAGTTTAGCTTCATCCAGGATGAGGGAGCTCTATGGAATGCCCCTCTGGGTTAGTATGCTCTGTACCCCTGAAGCCAGGTTAACAGATGACAAGAACATCTCCTGGGGGTACACACACAAGGACAGTCTGTGATACAGCTGGCAATGCTTGGAAACACATGCAACAACACTCATACTCAGTGCAGCGAACCATGCAATGTCCATTAGAGGAGATACTGCTCATGCGAGGCTAATGGTAGTGAGCAGGGCAGTGCAGGAAGGGCAGGGCAGCTTCTGCTCTTGGTGATGCTGGTATCAGGCTGGGGCAATCTCATGATGGCAAAGGGGTTGCAGGAGGGTGAAAGCAGTGAGAGATCAGTCAATGTAGCTACACTGCAGCTCGGACCCCCCAGCAGTTTGGGTGGAAGTGTTCATTGCGCACACCTACAGCTACAGCCTGCTGAACCAGAGAGGTGGACTCTGTGGAACCTGGACGGTGGGGACGTGGGCACCACAAACAGGGAACACTGAATGCATCATTAATTAGAGCAGGCAGAATGCAACCTGTGCCTGGCTGCTCCACAGAAACAGCTTCTGTGATCAGACTCCAGCCAGCCAACTGCCAGACAAACATCAAATGCAGACAAGCATCCCTGCAGCTGCAGCTGATGGTTTGAGTTGGTGGAAACATGGGAGGGAAAGGGAACACCATCAAACAGACAAAAGGAAAACCACAGTCCTGTCTCGCTCCCACTTCTGGATGTTGGCTAATGCTTGCAACTCACCTCTCTGACGAGTATTTAAACTTCTTTGCTTGTGATTCTGCTGACATGAAAATTAATGAAGCACTGTCTCCTAGCTAAAAAGCATTTAGGTTGGCATTACAATTGCTAGCTAAAGCTCCTCCATTATTCTTCTCTGCATGAAACATTAGAAAGCCCTAATGGCTTTATAAGCATGCTTGGCACAGAGTAGCTCTATACCTGCAGCTGCCTGGAAAAATAAGCAAGATGGTTTGATAATTCCCTAGTTGGAAATATTAAGCACTAAGATATGCAGCGCCTGAATTTTTAGTTACAGCTCAGATGTTTCTGCTGAATGCACGGCATTGAGATGGGCTAATTTAAATACCACTGTGTGCTGCCCATGATTGCTCATCCCTAGAGAGAAAGGCTTACAGTCAGTGCTCTGAAAGGTATCCATGTCAGGTCTTAAAACAAAACCAGCCCTTTGTTTCTACAAAGCCCAGATGCTCGGCTCTGTGCTGGGAGATGCCACAATTGGAGTTTCCTGCCCCGTTTTTGGCACGCAGTGTCTCCCAGACCCACTTTCAGCCCTTGAAGCCCGGGGTACCGCCTGCGTTTGACCTGACCTCGCTCTGCTCAGCAGCTGCTGGCTCCACCAGATGCAGGAGGGTTGGGTTTGGCCCCATGTGCCAAAGGCAGAGGAGATCAAACCGACCCATGTGACTTTAATCAAAGGCTTTAATCTGGGGAGGCTGCTTTCCGTCGGTGTCTTCTGAGAACTTCATTAAAAGGCTTAGGAGAGGCAGGATGATTAAATTACCGCACACTTATTTAAGTGGTAGATAGAGCTGATGGAGGTAGGGGCTGTGTCAGAAAAGTATCCCAGTTTATCTTTGCAAAAAAAAAGTACTCCGTGCAGTTTTAACTTTAAAAACACATCAAATGCATTTCTATGGCATATTCAACCCCCTGGCAACCCCTTACCGCAGTGCTGGAGAGCTGTGGCACCTACTTTGCACATACACAGTGTCTGCGGTGCATGGATTACAAAAGCACTCAAAAAGAGGTGATGGGAGAGGAGGAGGGGACAGGAACTGATGAGCCCATGTCACCATGAGCACCCAGAAGGGCACTGTCAGGACACAGAGCATAGGGATAAGCAGAGGGGCAGCCAAGGCACCAAAAAATGGAGTGTGACATTCTATCCAGCCAAACCCAGGCAGCAGATGCAAGTTTTGGCATGCCATGCTGCTCTCTCCTCTCAGCGCCAGCCATGCTCAGCTGGGTCCAAACCCTGGACCCAGCCTGCACAGTTCCTGCCTCGGGTCTAATTGGATAGGGCACTGACAAGATGAGGTTTAAACCCTTTCCAGTCCTGAGTTGCAGCCTACTGTGCCCAAATGGCGCATTCCTGCATGGCGGAACCTACAGGTGCCAAAAATTTCCATACACAGAAACACACACAGGGTTGCCACACACAGAAGGCATCGCGACAGAAAGGAGTAAGGACACAATGACAAGGTGGCACACGGGTGGGCAACTCCAGATGGATGAATATTGCTGTTAACAGCCCTAGTTCTTCCTTCCCCTATCATCTCTTCATGTAGGAACAGCAGCTGAAGGAAAAGCATGGCTTGCTGTTAGGCTGCCCATCGTGGCTTCCTGCCTCCTCTGCAGGACCACCACTCTCCTGTGCACCATTCTGTCCCATGGGGACTGGGCTCTCTCCCACCTGCTCTCCACAGAGATGGGCAGCGTACTCATCACCGTGCAGCATCCCAAGCCAGCATGTGCAAACCAACACTCCAGCACACTCACGGCCACACGTCACCAACCACACCTCACACCTTTCTGAGACTGCTGCTTTTTTTTTTTTAACAAATGCAATCATTTTCTAAATTACCCAGGAGAAGAACCCCTCCCATTTAAATAAAAACCCCCAAACATTCAAATCGATGTAACAAACCTCCAATACGTGTATCTGATATCTGATCTTGCCCCGTTAACAACGCGAATTTGGATGCTGAGGTCTCCAGGCTGAACAGAGGCAGGTAGGAGACCTCAGAGCCAGGTGATCGGATGTAACCTCCCAGAAGCCCTGCATGGGGCCAAATGTTTAGACTCCTGTTTGCTCTATTGGACTTGATCCCTTTCCAGAAAGCTGTCCTCCTCCCCGTGTGCTCTCAATGAATTGTTGCAGCCTATATCTCCATAGTGCTTTGGTCTGCAGCACAGAACATCTCCTTGACTCCGTCCTATCTTTATCTAGCTGGCTAAAGGACAGTGTAACTGTGTCCATCACTTTGACAAGGACTGGCTCTTTTCAGTATCTGAGCAGTGAGCCATGAATATGCTTGTAATAAGACTTATTTACTAATCAGGGACAACAATTGGCTGTGGTTAAGCTAGCCCTCCTTACCTGTGCCTCAATCTATTTTCTCTAAGGATGCTTTATGTTCTTTGTCTGCATAGAAGTTGGTTTTTTTTTGCATATAACCTTTGAGTTTATTTGAGCATCTTCTTGGGTCAGCACTCTGGGGCAGAAGAACTGCACATGCAGGAAGACTTCTCCTTCAGGGAGCCTGAAACTGATTGCTTTTATCATGCTTGAAAGGCTGCCTTTAGGGCCTCCCCTTCTAACTCTAGTTGGAGTCTCAAACAAACTTAAAGAACAAGATGGGAAAAGGGAAATGAAATTGCATTTGAACTCCTCTAAATCTCCAAAGAGATTCAGAGGCTGTTTGTGACTGGCTAGTTTGACCGAGGTTTTATTTTAACCCACCTCCTTAACTCACAACTAGCTAACACAAAATGGGCTTAGCCTTCAGTCTGGTGCCAGGTCAGCCTGTCATTAAGGCCCTGAGGGTGCAGAAATTAGTGCTGAGTTCTCCTGTGCCTCTAACAAAGAGACGCACAAGAGCAGGAGTGGAGCTGCAATGGATAGAGCTGCCTGCCTTCTGATTCAAGTGTGTGGATGAATGGAGGAAATTGGCTAGGGGTGAGTTTTCTGTCAGCAAAACCTCTGATTGCTGTGTCTTTACAGCCAGACAAAAGGCTATTCAATCTAAATACAATTTCCCTGCTTAGAATGAATACCTATGGGTTGATGTTTGGGAGACAACTAGACATTTGATCAGAACGAGATATTATATCCTTACAAGAGAATTCACATAGCAGCACAGTGCTGGGCAAAGAGCCTTCTCTGGCAAGCAGGGCCAGAAGCACTACAGCCTTACCCCTGATCACAGTGGCCACGTTTCCTCGCTTACTTCTGCAAAATGCTTGCCAGCATCTAACACAGGCTATCCCTGTTTGCTAGCACTGCCTGGGAAGTTACTGTGGCAGGTTTCCTGGTGGTCTCCCTGGGAATACCCTCCAGGTGCTATAGGTTTATCCTTGGTGAAGCCTGCCAAGGAGAAGTGGAGGTGAGAATTAATACATAAGAAACCCTGGGAAGGTTTGAGTGAGGAAAGGAGCACATGCTCCAGGGTTTCTCTCGTCTGGTCTGATCATCCCTACTGAATCCACTAGGAATCAGATTTCAGCTAAAGATTTTCTGTTGCACCCTAATGGTCCTGCCTGTGGCCAATATTTGCACATAAACTGTTTGCACAGCAAACGGAGTGTCAGCACGTAGCACTGAAGGACTTCCCCCAGCCTGTGATGGGGCAAGCATCTCTTATAATGGACATCTTCCCAAGAAGGCTTTTCTGGACAGCCCCAGCTCAGGGCTGTTATGTTCATGCCCTCATGCATCATGGTTGTAGCATGCGGGGCCATGCGCTAGGACGCTAAAAAGCATCACAACTACTTGGGCTAAGAAAAGAATTGATAAATCAAACCATCACCATCGTCAGATGCAAGCGGCACATTAAGCCTCAGGGATACCCTCAGGACTGGCCTTCACATGCACAGCAAGCATTGCAGCTGTTTACTCACTGCATCCCTCAGTCACACCACGAGCTTCTGCTTGGTGCTTGGGAGCGTTAGGGACACCTCTGCCTTGCAGAGTGTGTCAGTTCCTGCTACAGGACTCTGCTTGGAGGAGGATTTGCTCCCCAGCCAAGTAAACAGGTAATGCTTTCCATCAGGCTTGTAGAGGACAATTCCAGGGTGTTGGCAACCTGAGACTTAAGGTACCGCCAACCAAGTAACGAAGCAAAACAGCCTCTTGGAATCCCATGGAAACAAAACCAAAGAGAAATGAAAAGTCTTGCTTTGGGAGCAGGCAGGGCTCAGAAAGAGTTTGGTTTGTAACGCAGTCTACCGACCAGACAGGTACATCTCCTTACTCCTGCGCTTTTTCTCCAGGCGCCTCAGACGCTTCTCCTCCCGACGCCGGGCTTCCTCTGCCTCCTGGTGCTGCCGGCACTTGTGAAAGTTCTCCACCACCACCCCCACGAACATGTTGAGCACGAAGAAGCTGACGATGAGCAGGAAGGAGATGAAGTAGAGAAGCATCCAAGGGTTATGGTTCTGGATGGGCTGGTGAGGTGGAGAAGAAAAAAAATGAGAGAGAGGAGAAGTGACGCGGATGAGATGTGTGGAAGTCGGCATATTTGGCACCATGCAGCGAACAGACAGCACAATGTGTGGGCAGGAGGAGAGTGCTGGGAGGACTTACATTTTTCCTCTTATTCATTTCTCACTGACTGGAATTGTAATTTCTTTTTTGTAAGACCTGCCCTAGTCTCCATATCTTGGCTTATGGAATTTATTTATTTTGGCACTTATTTCACATAGCTTAAAATAAACCTCAGTGCATCTGTATCATCTCACCTGGGTGAATTTTTTTTAGGTAAAGACAGATTTCAGCTTATTTTTTTGAGGTAAGTGCTCTTTGTTAATGTTTCTTGCTTGTTACGGGACCTTCTGAAGCAGAAGAAAACTGAACACAAAGAGTTACAATCAGGTACTACTAATTGAAGACTCTTGACTAACCTTTGCTGATGTCTCACATCACAGACACTTAATGCTTCTTTCATGACATCTCTGGTTGTCTCCCCATCTCATGCTTCTCTGCTCACATTGCTCATCAGGTCTTCCATGGAGCCACAGTGCAATAGCACACACGGGACAACTCAAGAACTATCATTGTAATTAAAATCCCCATCAGTGCTTGGCTGTATACTACAACGGGTGCAGCCACAGTAAGAGCCTTTCAATGGAGGGCAGAAACCCTCGGCAGTCTGATATGGACCTCAAGTAGGTCCCATAACTCTGCTCCTCTTTGATCCTATGATTCTATCATGATTCTATGAAAATGAAGATTGGCTGGGCATATCACTGATGCTTGATGAAGTAAGAGATACAAATGTATGCAGCTGATGGAACTTCAAAAACCAGCCACCCAAGTATGGAATTTCTCAGTACATTACCTGTTGGTCAATACCCACAGCATCCAGACCATCGTACATGATGTTCACCCAGCCATCTTTGGAGGAAAGGACAAACAAGGACATGAGGGCCTGTGAGAAGAAAAGAAGGGAAGATTGCTTTAGCATTTTAGCCCCGAAGGAGGAAACCAGTAACAGGCAATGCTCAACAAAACAATCCACAGCTCCTAACACATGATCTGGCCTGGAGTTGGTGGAGAACTGCAACATATTGTGGTTTGATTTTACCTGTTTGCATGTCTGGCTTAAAAGTGAGCAAACTGGTAACACTACTTTTCCCTCACATATAGATTGATGTTTTGCTCAGCCACATCAGGCTGCCCACTTGCTTAAGCATGATTAAAAATCGATATGCCAGGCTGGCCAAATGTCATGAGGTTTTATAAAGTAATCATAACCCCCAGTTTCTACTATGGGCCTTCCAGCCAGTATAGAAGACCTTATTGGTTTTTCATTTGTAAATTTAACACCTGGAAGCCAAAAGATTAAAAGAGACAGCTGAGATCCATACAAAAGGGACTGCATGCAAGAACAGCTCTTCTAAGACAAAACTCTCTTATTAAAGAGGAATTGTATAACTTTAGGAAGCCTGATTGCAAAACATCAACAAATGACCTGATTCATTCCTACCCAAAGTCA
Source organism: Bambusicola thoracicus (assembly GCA_002909625.1). Taxonomy (NCBI): domain Eukaryota; kingdom Metazoa; phylum Chordata; class Aves; order Galliformes; family Phasianidae; genus Bambusicola; species Bambusicola thoracicus. Next base: position 14,793 of record PPHD01016879.1, read on the forward strand.
GGTTTGTTTCTGATTGATGATATCTATGCTGCTCTTGAAAGTTCTACGCCTTTCTCAAAAATACATTTTAAATGCTCACTTACTAAAAACTGGTACAAAAAATCCCTCCATGAAGACTTTACCTGTCCCAAATTGTCAAAATTGTACTTCCGCCGAACCCATCTGTAGTGTGCATTAGTGCAGTCCGTCTTCGTTGTGATGTTTTTCACATCGGGACCGTCACAGTAGTAAAATTTGCCTTTAAAAAGCTGTATTGGAGAAGCCAAAAAGAGAGAAAAAGAACAAAAAAAGGAGCAGCTATGGAAAATCCGTCCCCCTGATTTATCTTTCTGTTCCCTGGTGGAGCTTTTTGCCAAGTTCAAATTCCTTTCCCTCCCTCCCAGCTCAGATACCTGTCTTAACACACACAGCAGGAACCTAACTCAGGTGAAAATTCAGGACTGGAGACACAGTTGCTTCTTGCCTCAGACACAACAGAAGGAAGGAGATCCTTCAGACCTGTTCTGTTTTTATGGGGGGATAGGAATCTTCCCTCTGGAGATCCCCCTCTG
>PPHD01016880.1:0-15343 GCA_002909625.1 Bambusicola thoracicus
GAAGCACACTTCTCTTTCAGATGATGAGGAGCAGGACTGTTTCAAAGACCTTGTAGGGTTTCTTTGGAAGTATTCAGATGACAAGGCTTGAACCTGGTATAAGAGGACTTGGTGTTCTGTCACTTGTTTCAATTACACGTCATAAGCTTTGCAGAGGTAGTGGTCCTGCCAGCATCCAAAGGCCAAGACTAGTAAACATAAGTTCCTCCATCTATCTGTTCTATGAGATTCATGTTAGTAAATCCCTGAAGTAGTGTTTTAGATGTAATAGTGCTGAATAAATAGCTTTTATAGTGCTTTTAGAACATGAGAAAGGGGCAAGGTATATAAGAAGGGACAGTGTTGGTTGGTTTTGTTGGTTTTTTTTTGTACCACAGGAGGATAAACTGGATAAATTTCTGTTCTCAGAATCCTTTCCTACTGTCTGGTAATAAGAAAAACCAAAGTTAAAATCTGTTAAGTACTTAAAACCTAATGTAGCTATCTAAGAAAGATGCACCTGTTCCCTGTTTATGTCATCAGCTTTGATCAGTTCTAAATGGTCTTCAGCTCCATCAGAACAGAATGGGATTAGTGGGAAGGTTGAAACAGGCTGTAAAGTCGCCATCTGCTGTGTTTGTCCTGCCTCAGAGGAAATCAAGCAGCGTTGTTTGGATTTCCCGTAATTCCAACAGGTTTTGTAACCCACAGCTGTCTTTCTTTTGCTGTAAAAATGCCATTTTTTTATGCTATTGCTGTAGGGAAGAAAAAGATAAGTGAAGAAGGCAACTGAGGTTCTTGGAGGGAAGTGTGTGTGTGTGTAAAACTGCAAGTTTATTAAGACTTGAGATACAGTCTAGCTGAGATACCATCACAGCCTGGAAGTAGGAATAGATGATCTCCAGAGGTCCTTTCTTACCTCAACCATTCTGTGGTATGAGTGTGCATTTTACCAACCTACTTAATCCTGTAATTTGGCAGTAGATTAGGTCAAATGATAACAGTATTTCACAGAATTGTAGGGGCTGGACAGGACCTCTATAGATCATTGAGTCCAACCCCCCTACAAAGCAGGCTCCCTACAGCAGGCTGCACAGTTAGGCATCCAGGCAGGTCTTGAATATCTCCAGAGAAGGAGAATCCACAACCCCCCTGGGCAGCCTGTTCCAGTGCTCCATCACCCTTAACTGTGAAAAAGTTCCTTCACATATTGGTGTGGAACTTCCTATACTCCAGTTTATGGCCATTTCCTCTTGTCCTGTCCCCACAGACCACTGAAAAGAGGTTGGCCACGTCCCTTTGTCTCCCACACTTAAGAAATTTATAAACATTAATCAGATGCCCTCTCAGTCTTCTTTTCTCAAGGCTGAACAAGACTCAGGTCGCTAAGCCCTTCCTCACAGGGGGATGCTCCAGGCCCTTTATCATCTTTGTGGCCCTCTACTGGACTGTCTCTAGGAAATCCCTGTCTTTTTTATACCGGGAAGCCCAGAACGGGACAGAGTATTCCAGGTGAGGCTTGACAAGGGCAAAATAGAGGGGGAGGATCACCTACCTTGACCTGCTGGCCATGCTCCTTTTAATGCACGTTGGGTATTTGCTGCCTTCATGCGCCACACACAGTAGCCATAATAAGGAAAATGTTGTGCTCTAGATATAAGGTCAGAAGTAAGTCTTGGTGGGAGCAAGTAAGGAAAATATACTGTCCCATTCAGACCATGTCTTTGGGAGGTGATAGGGCCTGAGAGAAGGGAGGGGTGATGGGCAGAGCTTACACAGTGCTTGGTTATTCCTGCATAACTTGCTGTGTCTTTCACTGCAGTTCTGGATCACTTACAAGGGTGGTGAGTGAGAAGAACATTACTGCTTGTTGACTGAAGTAGAGAGGTTTAGGGTACTTCATTAGAAGCGAGGGAAGGAAAAAAAAATGAGTGAATAACCTGCCCTTTTCTGCATCTGAAACTCGGAAAAAGATTAGCATTTCCTACAAAGACTGGTGGGGGAAAAAAAAAAAAAAAAAAAAAAAACAACCCTCCTTCTTTAATAGATATTCTTTATGAATGAAACCTCCTGACTAAATAAATTAGTAGGTGAACCCCACATGCTCTTTCAAGAACAACATACCTGTAAATCTGTAAAGGTAAGAACAACTTATTTAAGACATTGTTTCCCTATAATTCATTTTTCAGGTTCCTCCTTATTCCCCTCCATCAGACAAACTGGAATTCTCCCCAGATGTGTCAGACAAAGCCCGGACTCCTACCGTGGCACCAGACAATGTGACTGAACATGGAATCATGCTGCTTCCCAGTAACACTGTGCCATCTGAACCCACGCAGCAATTTACACCTCCTGCTACTGCTGCCAAAGCAGGTAATGTTTCAGCATAGCAGGAGATCTGAGTGCCTGCTGGACAGGATGCAGGGAGGGCTTTAATACTGTCAGGCTTGCATCCTTTTCTTAGTTATGAGCTCTGTTCAAATGCAGTCTCATCCCACCTTAAGCATGAAGTAACAGTTCAGTTACACTGGAAACTCCATCCCCTTTAGCGGGTTACTTCTGGAGCAAAATTCTGATCAAGCATAACAATGGGAAATTATAACTCAAGCAAATACAGCTATGCAAAAAGCAGAGATTAAGAGAATTTTCTTAATGAGTTAATTTTTATGTTGGTGAGAAATACCTAGGACTTCCTGGAGTTTCACACAGTCTCTTCTAGCCATACTGTTGTTTTTGTGTGGCTTCAGAATACTACTTCTCAGAAACTCTTCAGTAAGGTTCCCACCGTGTGTAGCTGTCAGATATCACACAGGAATACAGGTGGGACTTGAGATAGCTCAGGCCTTAACAGGGGAGAGCATGGTCACTTCATCCTGAGAAAAATGTTTTGTTATGACTTCAAAGCTGTAAAAAGGTTTATAAGACTTCCAGCTGCAGAGCAAAAAGTTGTTATTTTGAAAAAGATGTCTTTAACTGCTCTGCTGTCTGTAATTGTGTTAAATTCTGCGTGTATGTTAGTCTATCTCCTTTCTTCTGGTGAGTTTCTCCCCTTCCTTTGTATCCTGGCAATTTAGGCAATTAGGATTAGAAGGACCACAAGAAGCATAGAATCATAGAATCACCAAGGTTGGAAAAGACCCACAGGATCATCCTGTCCCACCGTCCACCCATCACCAATAGTTCTCACTAAACCATGTCCCTAAACACGATGTCCAAACATTCCTGAACACCTCTGGGGTCAGTTACTCCACCACCTCCCTGGGCAGAAGCACAGATGTATGTTCTTCTGTACTTCTGAGGGATGTATAGAGCTAAGCACTTTGCTTCCTGGTAGAATGGGTCTGATTTGAGACATTCCCGGCACCTTCTTCCAGGACCTGGCTAGCAGGATGTAGACCTACTAGCCAGACAGTAGGAGGAGGTAATGGAAAAATGTGAGCTGCAAGAGGGTTCTTCTCCAAGACAGTGAATAATCATTACCTTTGAGGGTTGACTGGGCAGCTCCTCTTTCACAGAGGGAGGCCAAAGAAGATTCGGAAAAGGTGCATGGAAGAAGCAGCTGAAGGGGAAGGTTGTGATGAATTTCACTGTAAGTACTGCTTTGTACAAGGGTTGCCTCAAGTTTGTGCTCAGCCTTGTGCTTTGGTAAGTTTCTGTTAGAGAGTGGGTTTGTGGACTTCAGCGTTTTTGGAAAAGGAAAGATTTTTCACAGGTAAGAACTGCTTCTGGATGACTCACAGGTTGAATGTGCAGTTTAGCTATGAGATAACTGCTGCACTAGAAGAATTTTTGAAAGTGACATTATGAGCTGGGCACTTAGGTATGCCTACCCAAATGCAGCACAAATACAGAAGTAGTGCTTCCTGATGGAAAAGAGGCGTTAGTTTAAGGATGGACTGTATTAATTTAATGAACTTCATGGTGTTTCTTCTGAATCTGATGGTCTTTTTGTACTCTGTTTATTTTTGAACTCCTGTAATTCCAGCAAATTAAGAAAAATGTGTAATTCTTCATGCAGAGCAAAGTTAACTGTGCTATATCAGAAAAAAAAATCAGAACTCATCTGTTTAACATAGAAAAAGGTGAAGCGGTAATTCATGTTTAGGGAAGAACAATTATCTGGAATAGTTCAGTAAAAAGTGAAGTAGCCATAGTCATGATTATTATTACTATTTGATTATGTATTGGGAAAACTTTTTTTTTAATTATCTTTGCCTGTTTGTCAGATTTTGCTTACTCTTTACAAATAATACTTGAAGATAGTAAATCTATACCCATCCTGTCTTTTAAAACATAACGTTCCCATTCTGTCTTAGATACAGTAAAAGAACTTATTGTGTCTGCTGGAGATAACATACAAGTGATGCTACCCAAAAATGAGGTTGAACTGAATGCTTTTGTTGTCCCACCACCACCAACAGGTGAGTTAAATGGTCTTTCTTATCTCCTTCTAGTTTTTTTTTTCTTTTTGTGAATCCAACTGCTGAGAGCATTTCCTTCTTTGAATTTCACACATTTTGAAATGGCTTGTATTTTCAGAATCTGAATTCATTAGCCAAATGATTCAACAGAGAGCCTGTGATTTCTACGTAAAGATTATGTTGCCCTGGCTAGAGCATCTTGCTGTTAAACAGAGGGGGAAAAAAAGTAGATTCTGAACACATTGACATTAAAGCCACCAGATTCTGAGCTATAGTGGCAAAGAATACATATTTCATAGGTAGCCATGTAAAATGCATTCACTTCTTGTGAAACTGGATTTTAAAGTTATTTATCAAGACTGTTATTGTTGCTATTTTAGCAAATTACAGCGTACTATGGAAGCATAACTTGTATTTGTAACACTTCATTTTTCTGTCTCAAAGAGTAGCACTCATGATTTCCTACTACAGCATTTTATCTGACTGGTAGTGAGCTTGATTTCTTTGTTTCCTGGACTTATCCAGAAGGGAAAGCTGATTATTCTTTTATTGTGTTATTGCACTAAGAAACATCCTACAGCTATGAATGGAGATTAATTAGTCACCCTGCTGACTATGGTGGTGAAATGGAGCGCAGGTACACCCGGACACTGAAGCTCTCTCATGTAAGCGAACTGTAAGCTCAAGCTTATGTAGTTTGTTCAGTTCTTTCACGTGAATTTAACCTATGATGAAGGGTGCCTTTATTTGAGGAATACAGATTACTGCAAGTTCTCTTCACTTGCATGTATCACCAACTCTTTCATAGACCTTCAGAAATGCCTTCTTCAGAGTGCCTGCATAATTTTCTAAGATAGAGTAAAAATTCCGAAGTGTTTGCTTTGTGTTCCTCACCTCTAAACAGAAACCAGTGTTTCTTATGTGTGGGTTTACGAAAGGAACTCCAGGTTTCATATATCCAGATTTTTTCTATGTTTACAACATGATTGGCAGATTGTATGTACATTGCATCTGTATATTTCACCATGTAACTGGATTTGTTCTGTGTATGTCTCAGTTGTCGGTGGGACTTTACGCCTTCAAAGTGACAGTTTCTGGTGAAAATGCCTTTGGCGAAGGTTTTGTAAATGTCACTGTCAAACCAGGTAAATCAGTTGACTAAAATAATTAATTTCTTCAACACAAGTGATAATACAGCATGCTTATGTAACAGTCTGTCTTCCAAGGGCATCTAGAAGTTCAGTTATGCAGAGATGTATTTCATGTCTTTCTGTCTTTAAAGCATTTTAAGGAGGTGCAGCTAAGGATCCTGCCTAGCATGTGCATGGCCTGAGGTTGTATCATGACAGCTTCTGTGATCTCCTTTTCTGCTACAGCAAGGATCAGGCATTAGGTGCTCAACTGGCTGTAACTGCAAGTTACAGTGCACAGGTCTTCCCTGAGTTATACCAGACGGAAGGGGCTGCAGCAGAAGCCTGCGGCTCTTCAGTAACCTTTTGTATCCCTTGGACAGCAGATGCTGCAGAGCTGTCATTTTTAGATTTAGATTACTGGGGACTATTGATTTGTAGAGTTAACAGATTATCTTTGTCCAGGTCATCACAATTTTTTTCAATCCTGTCTTTCTCACAGCAGTCAGAGTTAACCAGCCACCTGTTGCTGTTGCTTCACCCAAAGTACAAGAAGTTTCTTTGCCTACAACTTCTACCTTCATTGATGGCAGTCGTATGTACTTGCTTACGCTCTGTATTTTTAATACACAGTTAAAACACTGTTTATCAACTGCAAGTGGAATTCTTTCTTTTCATCAAGTTAATCAGATGTGTAAGATTGAATGATATTCATTCCAGAGTGAGCTGCGCTTGGAAGATTTTTAGTTTCTGATGTTTTTAGGTACAGAAGATGAGATTGCTTGATTTTATCTATTTGTGAAAATACGGTTGGCACATCAAGACAACAGCGGTAAAATGCAGCCTTCCACTTGTGAACTGAGGTAGTGTGTGGCTGTAGAAGTTATTTCTGTCCTGCCTGGAGTCCCTGTTATAGGCCTCTGTGCCAGTCTGGGTCCGTGACATGTCATTTTGATTACCTCTCCTCTGAGTTTGTTTTAAAGTTAAGCAAAGGTTTGTTTTTATGTTTACTAAGAACAAACTGTAGAATGTACAAGAAGTTGTAGAATGCCCCATCTGGAGTACTCCTTCCAGGTCTGGGGCCCCCAACACAGGGAAGTTGTAAAGCTTATGAACTGAGTCCACAGGTGAGCCACAAAGATGATCAGAGGGCTGCAGCACTTCTATGAAGACAGGCTAAGGGAGCTTTGTTTGTTCAGACTGGAGAAGAGAAAGCTCTGGGGAGACCTCATTTGTGGCCTTCCAGTATTTAAAGGGAGATTATAAACAGAAAGAAAATGAACTTTATACACAGATAGATAGTGATAGTACAAGGAGGATAGCTTTAAACTAAAGGAAGGGATATGTAGCTTAGGTGTCGGGAGAAGTTGTTTACTGAGAGAGTGGTGAGGTGCTGGAACAGGCTGCCCAGAGAGGTTGTGGATGCCCCATCCCTGGAGATGTTCAAGGCCAGGATGGATGGGGTCCTGTTCAAACTGATCTAGTGCTTGATCTAGCAGTTGACAACCCTGCCTGTGGTTTGGAACTAGGTGATCACTGAGCCATTCTGTAGTTCTGTGATTCGTGCGCAGAGAGGCTGGCTGAGATTGACTTTACCTTTGTTTGTTTATGGTAATGCATTCAAAATGTAACTCATTATCTGGTTCAATAGCTATGGTAAATGAACTGTAGAAAAACAGTTAGGGATCAGTGCATGAGAGACTTTAGTATTCATACAGGCTGATGTTACACAAGGTACTGATACATTTTTCTTTAATTCATGTAGAAAGTACAGATGATATGAAGATCGTGAGTTACCACTGGGAAGAAATTAAAGGTCCTTTGCGGGAGCAGAAAGCATCTGCTGACACACCTGTCTTGCACTTGTCTAACCTTGTTCTTGGAAATTACACTTTCAGGTACACCTGCATGGATGATTTCCTTTTGAGTTTCAGGCATTTCTGTGATGTCAGCTAGATGTTCTTTTTTGTGTGTGTGTGCTTAGGCATACCTCCTTAAAGAACTTCATTTTTCTTTTGTATGCTGGTTGCCTTCATTTTGCATAATGTGGGAACATGGGTACCAGTTTGGTTAAGAAGTGCTTGCAGTGATTTTGTGACACTGGTATAATGATGCACTGGAGCACAAACCTATGCAAATCGAGGTATCAGAAATTAAATGACCTCCCACTTCCTGCAATAATAACTGCAAGAGAATATATATGTATTTTTCACCTTAGCAGTTGGCAAGTGTCCAGGGATGAGACTAAAGTCAGGATGTGAAAGTCATCCCCTGAATTGTGGTGACAGACATGACAGTACTGGCAGCCTGACCCTTGCAAGGTTCCGTGGTATGCTGAGTTTAGGAGTGTAATTCTCTTCTTCCTGAAGGCCTTTGCCTTGCTGCTGTTTTCTTCCAGTTAATCCTTGCTGGTGATAGAGTTTGTCCAGACAACAAAAACAATCTTTATATTCCTGGGTGCTTTAATTAAAATCAGAGATCATTTTCTGTACTTTTTAATTTTATGCACTGTCCTGGACTTGTGTACTTTTCACTGAATCACTCTTGGCGGCCAGTGGGTAACAGCCTGCAGGTCAGTATGTCACATATCAGTGTAGCATCAGCAGAATGTTGAAGCCTGTTGATGACCAGTGTATGGCACACATTAAACATGGCCCTTTGCATAAGCATCACCAAAAATTGCTTCATTTCTCTGTTCTTTACTGGAATTGTTCCATATTCTACAATGGCAGAAGATTATTATTTTCTTTTCCTCTGTTAAAAAGGATAGAGCTTACTTACATACATTGCTTTTAAGTGTGCTCTGAACACAAGGGAATTAAGAAATCACTTTCTCCATGTGCCTTTGGGAGAGGCTGAGGTACTTCAACAATAGAGCAGCCTGTTCAAGCTCACAGGAAATTAGTCGAAAGGTACTCCTGACATACTTGGTTGTGCATCCACTGCAAAAGTATGCAGTTACTAATGGCAGGATCAGTAAGCGTTATTGTTCTCTCTTGGGGAAGACTTCAAGAGTGGCTCCCTTCCATGTTTTTGGCTGTATACAGTAGTCACAAAAGGGGTGAATTGAAGATGTACCAAGTTCCCACACCGTGGAAAGCAGTCTGTCATCACTTTCAGGTGTCTCATTTTTATATAATTTGCCATTGTGTTTCTGAAAGGCAGTAATGATTGTTTAAACCTTGTGTTACATTTAGTTTTGTGACTTGAGATTTCCTTACAAAATCATATATCTTTACAAAACCATAATAAGCTCCATTAGTGTCAGTAGCAGTTTGTTTAAGAAATAAGAAGTTACGAGTTGTTACTGTGCTCTGATAAGGCAGAACTTCTGAATATCCACAGCAGTTTTGTGTGCAGGGATTGTTCTGCTATAGCGGATGAATGAAGTCACTGTTCTGCACTGAGTACATTTTTAGAGAATTTATAGCAAAATCTCTGCGAATTGATGGAGTTGCCACTGACTGCATGGGAGAGGTTTCATCTGGGATCCAGAATAGATATGCATTTTTAAAAAAAACAGGTTACAAGTTGTGATTGAAAGTAGTCTTCTGAATTTCTTTCCACCTTAGTTGAAGGCTATATCTTCCTGCAGCACAGGTTCGTAAAAATTAAATCAGTGGCTCTGTTTTAGGTAGCGATTTTGTTCTCTTTGGGTGACAGCAAAATGGGAATTTTTGGCTTCTGACTTGTCAGTGGTCTGATCTAACACATTTCCAGTATTGCTTTTTTCCATTATAGACTCACTGTGATTGATTCAGATGGAGCAGCCAACTCCACAATTGCGTCTCTGAGTGTCAGTAAACCAGTGGATTACCCACCTATTGCAAATGCAGGACCTAACCAGGCAGTCACTTTGCCCCAAAACTTCGTCACATTGAATGGAAACCAGAGCAGTGATGACCATGAAATTGTCAGCTATGAGTGGTCACTCAGTCCCAGAAGCAAAGACAAGGTTGTAGCAATGCAGGTATGTCTATTTCTCCATGCGTAGTATTAGAAAGTTCTTTCGTCTTTGCTTTTAATATGAAGAGAAACATACAAAAGTAATTTTTCAGAAGCTTTTAAATGTCCAGAGTGCTGTTGTTCCTTTCTGTTATGTTCAGCTTTTTAGACTCTATTACTACTTGTCATTTTTATTTATTTATTTATTTATTTTACATTCCTTATAGCCATTTCTTTTCCCTACTATTATTTGTTTTCTGGTGGTTTGGAAAAAAATCTCAGTTCACTCTGCCTAATCTTGGGCCCTGTATCTTGTTCCATAGGTTTGAGTCTCCTGAGGGGCTAGACATGGTGCAAACTGTTTTTTGAGAGAAGATTAGTCTTGCTGAAGTTTTTGTTAAGCAGTTTGTCTTTCTGGAAACAGTAGGACTCAAACAAGAACTTAACGTTCTGAGTGAAAACTTAAAAGACTTTCAGCAATTTCTTGCTGACACACTGGTGTGGTTTTTTTTTTGTTCAACCTTAATAAAACACAGGTTTCCTATGAATACTATTTGATTTTACTCTTATTTTTTATGGCTACGTATTTATTTTATCTTTTGTCTTCTGTTTTTTAAATCTGAGAACTCAAATCAATACAATTTCAGTGTCTAGGTCTAGGTACTTGTAGCTGTTTAGATGATTAAAGTAATTAATATAATGATTCCAGCTCAACTTCAGAAGCCATTTTTATGAGAGATGTGAGCTCTCTGTTTTAAAAAGGCAAATGCTTTAGGCCTTCCAAACTGGAAAGAGGCCACTTTGTATAGATCATTTTAGAAAATAAGTTATATTGTTGACAGCATACGTTGTAGAGGTAATTACAGAACTATGAAGGGTCTTAATAACTTATTTCTGTTCATTTACTGAAAATAAAAAAACAATTTTTCAAAAGCATTCTTGAATCCAGAGGTTGTAGCTTTTGAGAGCTGTTACAGCTCAAAGCAACTTTACTGGAAGAGAATGACTGCTTGAGATACCTATAGGTATTTACTGATGGCAGTGTGAAAGCATTTTACAATTTCTTTTCAAGGTGTATTAATCCTTGTCATGTCCCTAAGTCTGAAGATTTTGGTTTTAGCTGTATTACATCATAGTTAGACTGTAAAGTAGCAAGTAGCTCTGATGGTCAGATGATCATGTATCATATCATTTAGTCCACATTAGACTTCCCTGGATAACTGTGGTAATTGTAATTTTGATTGATGAAGATGGAAAGGACGATGCCTCATCAGATATATAAATGGTCATTTTGTTAGCAAAAGGGCATATAGTTGGGCCTATTCTTTTTGTGAGCTTTCATATATGCATTTACTAATACTGCTGGAAGTATATGCTCAGAACAGAGCTGTCTTGTTTAATTTTCTTTTCTATAAGCCTACCTGGCTGGAATTAAGTATGTTTTTTTTGTGTTTTTTTTTTTTTTTGACTTATTTTTGCATGTAACTATTTTTTATAAATAAATATTGGATTAAACCAATGTCATTGTTAATGTCCCATGTGTCTTAACAATTATTGCTGTTCAGAAATAATGCAGCAATTATACAAAAAATTAAGAAATTAAGATCTGATGTTGATAAATATATCTCTGGATTCATAGACAGTTGTAGTACTGAATATATGACACCTGTCTGTATGTCAAATTTTAAGTATCCTCTTCGTCTGCGAGGTGCTTTTGCTCAAATCATGTACTTATTTTGAATTAAAACATATTTTACTTTTCTTCCACACCTGCTTTCTTAATATATTTTTGTACTCCATGGGTACTTCTTCTCATCTCTCTCTCACTGCTATGTAGGGAGTGCGGACTCCATACCTCCAGCTATCTGCAATGCAGGAAGGAGATTATACCTTTCAGCTCACAGTCACAGATTCAGCAAGGCAGCAGTCCACTGCTGAGGTCACTCTGATAGTACAGCCTGGTAAGCTGACTGAGTGCAGGCACATTTGGGTCCTTCAGGGTGGACCATCCTGAATGCCTTAGCACTGTCATCAGATATCTCATCTCCCCATATTGCACCATTCAGGTGGCAGTCTGAACATCTGGTGTGCCTGCATCAAGGACTCTTTCACCTCTGTTTTCTATCAAAACGAACAGTAAAAACAAGTGCAGAATCCCAGGAAATCCAGGCAGTGATCCTGAAGGCTCCCACTGGCGTGATTATATACGGCACTATGCACAGGCATGTTTGAGTGTACTTCTAAAAACTAAAATGTAGCTTTCAGTTTAATACCCTTCTAAGCTGTTCACCGCGTCAGTCAGTGATTTGCTCAATTTCTTACTGTTTTGCAGTTCTTCAAGAATCCTGGTGTGATCTGAATTCTCACTAGGATTCTTTTGCTAGAAGAAAAAGTCTCAAGCAGAGAGTTTCAAAAGCTGCTTCTTTCACATGATTGATTAGATTTGGGAGCTAAATGATGAGTAGATGCAAATGCACCAGGCCTACAGAATATTTTTTTTTTCCATTTTTTTTTAATATGTTTGCATATTGCAGGTTCTTAATCTGAAGTGGACATTTCTGCTCATCTGAAGGTCTCATATTACACTGTAGAGCAATATTATGCTAATTCTACAGCTACTTCTAGAACCATAGAATGTATTGGGTTGGAAGGGACCTTAAAGATCCTCTAGTTCCACCTCCCCTGCTGTGGGCCAGGATGCTTTCCACTAGACCAAATCCCCATTGAAACTCCAGGAGTGGGGCATCCACAGCTTCTCTGGGCAACCTCTTCCTGTGCTTCACCACCCTCTGAGTAAAGAATTTCCTCTTAAATGTCGATAACCCTTTTTAGGGAAACTTTGCAATGGGCATTTACCAAAGAAGCCAGGAATGTGAATTGCAAGTACAGCATGTGGTGGTATGTTTTAGATTGGTGACAGTGTTGTTGTGGGAAGGAACTATTGCTGAATTCAGGTTAAAGTAGAAATGAATATACCGGAAAATAGTAGTGTTGGTGATTTACCATGCCACAACAACATTTGGAAACAGAATAATATACTTTTTCACCAAATCCTCAAAGGCTGAAAATTGAGACTAGCTTAGTAGCACTGCACTGACCTTGAGTAACAGGAAACCTGGGCTAGTATCTGCTTTGCCATATTTGTGTGGGTGGTTTTGAAAGTCACAGTGATGGATCCAGTTCAATACCGCACCACTCCTACCATAAAACAGTTTTGTACAGTGTACTTGAGCAGACTACAGAGTTCATGGAGTGTTGCTATGCCTTCAGATGTGACTGAAAAGGGAAGAATTTGCTGTGGAATTTGACTTGTTGGAGAGCTGGTCTTTACCACCATGTACTTCTTACTGGTTTCCGCATGTTATATTCAATCCCTAGAAGGGTGGTGGAACAGCTAATCCTAGAAACCATTTCCAGGCACAGGAAGGACAAGAAAATCATCAAGGCAGTCAACTCAGGTTTACCAAGAGGAAGTAATGCCTAATGAACCAGATTAGCTTCTGTTATCAAATTACCAACCTGGTAGATGAGGGGAGAGCAGAAGGGGATCTTATTGGCATATATACCCAAAGGGATATTGCAGAGAAGGTGGAGCCATACTCTTCAGTGGCATTCAGTGCCAAGACAGTGGGCATAAACTGGAACACGAGAGGTTCCCTCTGAACACCTGGAACACCCGTGTGCTGTGTGGGTGATGGAGCACTGGTGCAGGTTGTCTAAACAGGCTTTGGAGTCTCCTCTTGAAGACCTTCAAAAGCCTCCTGCTCTGGGTTTCCCTGCTTGAGCAGGAGTTGGACCAGATGAACCCAGAGATCCCTTCCAACTTCAACCACTGTGTGGTTCTCTGATTCTCTGGTTCATGCTTTTGAGCCACCCGTCAGGCTTCTAATTTTATATTCTGTGTAAAATCTTCTTGCTGATTGATAGTCTTTGCTAATGACTAGCCAGCAAATGTGACACGCTAAATCTTATTTTTACAGAAAATAACAGTCCTCCAGTAGCAGTGGCTGGCCCTGACAAGGAATTAACATTCCCAGTAGAAAGTACTACACTGGATGGAAGCAGAAGCCAAGATGACCAAGGCATTGTCCTCTATCATTGGGAAAATATCAGGTAATCAGGTGTCTAAAGGGATGTATTACTAATCTTCAGTTTAGAGAAAGAAAAAAAAAAGGGGGGAGAGAAAAAGGTGAAATTACTTGAGTTCCAGAGCCTCTTCATCAATACTGTTGGGTGAAGCAGTGTTTGAAAACTGCTTTGAGAGTTTTCCTTCTTAGGTGGTAATAGGATGAGAGATAAGGGTTTTAAATTCATCTTGGCCTGCTTATGTTTTATTCTGTGTCATCTTGAAACCTGGAGTCACAATGTTATTTTATGAGGAAATTGCAGGAACTCTCTTATCTTCCATTAAGGAGAACAACAGGCTTAGGTACTCTCCTGTAATGTGTAATTTTTCCTGTCAGTGCTTTCATAGTCTTTTCTATTTGTTGGATAACAAAGGAAAAACACAATCCATTTAGCTGGAGCTTTCATTAGAAATGACTGAAGCACTCTTGAATAGTGATTAAAAATCCTGTAGAGAAGCTTGTAATTGTATGCTCAAATACAAAGCTAATTGATCCCTAATAAAAGAACAAAGGTATTAATTTGTGCAGCTGTCCTATCCATGGTACAGAAATAAATTTGTTGGCACTCAGTATATGTTCAGGTGGCTTTTAAAACAGCAGCATTTGCATATGCTCCCATAGAATATTACTGCAAGGAGTCTGAACTGATGTGCATTTTCTGCTCTCGTAATGATGGTGTATCTGTAGCTTGAGTGTTTTGAATGTCTTGAAAAATATGTAGTTATGAACTCTCTAATCTAAACTTATTGTCATGATTTCTTGTTATCAGTGCTTGCAGAAGTGGTAGAACCCCAGTATCCATAACAGCAAATGATATGAGTGATGCTACTTTGAGAGAATTTTGTCTGGCTTTGACAAATTATGAGATGTTTTGTTTCAGTGGGCCAAGCTATGTGCAGATGGAAAATGGTGACAAAGCAATAGCAACTGTGTCTGGTCTTCAGGTTGGCACCTATCGCTTCAGACTGACAGTAAAAGATCGGCAGGGGTTAAGCAATGCATGTATGCTGTCTATTACTGTGAAGGAAGGTAAGCCTAGTTACTGCTGCTTAGGATGTAGAGGCAACTTGCCAGTTAGTTTAGTCACTGATAACATAAAGAAACTCAGAACAGGAATGGATAATGTGTTTGTTGTCATCTTTCAAGGGATTCAAGAAGAGTAACTGCCATTTTGTAATAAAAGAGTATTGGAATTAACTGCTAAAATCACTTCCTGCTTTTTCTTCTCTCCCTGCCCCCCATCCCACCCTCTCTCTCCCCCTCTCTCTCCAGCGAATAATCAGACCAGTGAGGTATTTCATTCACAGCTTTCCAGAGCTCTGTCTTATCATTTATGTTCTACACAGAAGTCAGTGATGTCTGGCTTCTGGAAAGAAAATGTTTTCATGCTTCTGTGGTGATTTTGGCCATACTTACAGTTCATGTTGTAATTTCACTGCAAGCAGTGAGCAAAAAACATTCAGGATCTGTAGTTACTATTGGATACACTTCGCTTAAATACAGATATGAAAAAGTAAGATTTCATATGAGCTTCTATTCTATGAGTGAAGAGCAATGGTTTCTCAAGGAGATAAGAGCCCAGCATAGTGCTCTCATTCTGGGCTATGTTTCTAAGGCAGGTAGAAAACTTTCACTTGACTGAGGTGATCAGATGCAGAAGTTACTGTGGGACTATGAATAGAGTACCCCACAGTGCTTTAAAATATATTTTTGGATAATATTTCTTGTCAGTATTCTACTC
>PPHD01016882.1:0-15341 GCA_002909625.1 Bambusicola thoracicus
TTTTGTTTTGAGGTTAGTCACCCCTCTTGCTTCTCACACTTTCTTTTCTTTCAGGTCTCTTTTGAGTGGAAAATGCCACTTCAAAATAGCAAACCAAAGGGTTGTGTTTAAGAGGCATTGCAATAAAATGCTGTGGCATTTTCAAACCGTGTTTTTTCCCCCAAAGATTGTAGATATGAATGTCTTTTCCCCCTATATTTGGGGTATAGTTGAAGACATTTGCGATGCTTCATTCATTTTGGAAGCTTCAAAATTGCATGGTTTGATTTTGCAATTTTTAATGGACATATTTTGCTTTTTTGTCCTCTTTCAACTCATATCCTGAGTGCTCTGGATGGGGCTCGCAGTAGTGTCTGTCATCCCAACATCCTCAAAGTTCTGGTTTGCTGGTGGGTCATGCATGGGTAGATGTGCAAGGTCACGCAAGAGGAGCTGGGGGCTTGCTCACCCAGCAGCAGGCAGGAAAGGGATGTGCAGAGGAAGAAAGTGCCTTGTGCTCACCCCGGATAACAGAGGTGATGCTGATAGGTGAGAGGGGAACAACCCCAGCAAACTACTGAAGTAGTGGTGTGGTTTGAAGTTCAGGCGTTTTCCTGGCTTATTAGCACCTGTGGATAGGGGTGGGTGGAACCTAGTCTGAGGTACCAGGGTAAATACCTGATCACAGAGCCTCTGCTGGAGCAAGCACTTCCTTGGTAGAACAGCCATGTCCTAGAGCTTCCCTTTCCAGTTTAGTATCTGATGTGAGAGCAGTAGCACTTTACAACCAGCTGTTAGGTAACCAGCAGCGTAAGTAATGGTCACATAATAGAATCACAGAACCGCCTTGGTTGGAAAAGACGTTTAACATCAAGTCCAACCACCAACCTGACCTATTGGATCCTATAACTAAACCATGTCCCGTAATGCCATGTGTCCTTCCAGACAAAAAAGTGATTGTGTGCTCCAAGTAGCAGAGATTCTGAATCTGTGCCATTTAAAGTTAGCTAATTCTTTTTCTAACATTCCCACAGCTGGCCAGCTGTGGTCCTTTGTGGTATCTCTAGCATGCAGTGTTTTGTGATGAAGTGGTGGGGTCTCAGCAGGCCTTTCTCTGTCACTGGAACAATGGAGCATGAACTTTCTTTATATCCCGAAGGGCAGTCAATAATACAAGCAAGAGAAGTGGTCCAGCTGTGCTTCATCTGGAGTGGTTTTCTCTTTTCATTTTTTCCGGTCAGCCTTTGCAGAACAGACTCATTTGCTTCTCTTCTGAGGAGGATACTTAAAATATAAGTGGAAAACTGGATTTGAGAAGAGGCTGGCATGAGCGAGCAAGAACTGCCCCTGCTGGAATAGCCTTCCTTTCTCTGGGAATTTGGCCTGCTACTTGCCCAAGCTGAATGGTGGCATCACTGACATCACATATAAAGTCAGTCTCCATCTATTTGACAATGTTCTTTAAGTCCTGGGAGGCTTCCTGCTGGCTCAGGGAGTGTCTGTGGCTGGGGATGCTGCACCTCTCCCCTGCCAACTTGACTGCCGCCGTGTCTTGAGCTGGTTCTTTGATCTCCTATACAAAGTGTTGTTCCTTGCTGCGTTTTTTTTGTCATGAACTAATACGCTTCTGCAAAGTCTAATCTCAAATGCAAGGATGGGGGACGGGGTATGTGCAAACCAGCATTTATGCATCTGTTTCTTTAGTCAACAGATAGGCCTGCCAGTCCCACAAAAACTGAAGCATGCACTTAATGTTCCCATGAAATCTGCTCCCAGTGTATAGCCAAGCAGAAACGTACGTCTTGGTGTGACATGGATGGCACGGCCCTAATGGTGCCACATGGCTTCGGGCTGTTGGGTTGTCCTTGCATGCCCACGGCATCTCAACAGGCTCAAGGATCCGTAAACCTCCGCTGTCTGGACCTACAAAGCATTAAGTAGGGCCTGGGAAATGGAGAGTTGGCAGGAAGAAGCATGGCATTCTATTTAATGATGTGACATGATTGTTGGAGCCAGGCACAGGGCTGTTAAGTAACGGTTGTCCATTATTTCCCCCAGCCTTCTGCCTGTGCCGCGCTGTACCTCAGCAATGGCGCAGTTGCCGTCACGTTTCTCAGACAGACATTTTTGTTTCATATTTCAAAAGCAAGCCTAAAACCTACACAAGCATCAGCGTTAGGCAGAGGGAGAGAGAGCCCAAAGGTAACGCAGTATGTGCACACCGTAAGGCATTCTCCTTATCGCTCAGTGAAACGGGTGAGTTGTATCAGTGCTGCTGCGGCGTGCCCGGTTGCTGGGATGACTTATGGGGCTGTGCAACGGGGCATCCCCAGAGCATCTGTGGGCGTGAGCCCTTCCTGCAGGGAGCCCGGAGTGTTGGTGCTGGGGGATGTGCTGCTCTGGGCTCCCATTTAACCCGGGCCTCCAAACAAAAGGGAGCTCCTGGCTGCCAGACTGTGCCTGGTTTCAGATCAAACCCTTGTGAAAGTAGTGAAGTGAATATGGTTTCCACTCGAAACCATAAATCGGTTTTGACTTGCTTGAAACTTTGCCCAGGTTTTTTTTTTTTTTTTTTTTCTTTTTCTCTGCAAACTTGGCCTGTGTTCTAGGTTTGTAACAAAACCTAAAGCAAACACCACTGGGTTTCAGGTTTAGTTGTGAAAGTTTAACACAGAAACCATTTTCCTCAGGGGGGAAGGGGGGATGCTGGCCTGTGTGCTGGGGCTGAGGTTACATTCTTACTCCCCGTGGCGGTGACATTTTGTGATTTCTGCCTTGAAAGCCTTGGAAGGAGCGGAGGCTCTACGCCCAACCTGAAGCATGGGATGGATGAGGGTGGGCGCGCAGCCTGGTCTTCCTGCTGCCTTGTGGCTGTGCCATGCGGCTGGGAGCGGCGCGGCTCTGAATCAGGGTCAGCATCTGATAGCGTGGAGGCCAAAGATAGCAGCAGGGTGGATTTTGTCTGATGCACGGTAAGGTCAGCAGCTGGGAACCATGCCGCCATGAGAGAAGGAGCTGCAAGAAGCAGGAGGGTCCCGCTTGTGCCCGATTCCCATCTCACCAGCAGCGAGGGCTGTTGTGTACAAGAGTGAGATACCCACCATTAACTGCTGGCAGCACTCTGTCTTTCTGCAAGATAGGAGCTTCCAGTTGTTCCTGTGGTGCTCCCAGCAAACTGAGCATCACATTTCACAAGGAAAGCCCAAGCTGGTGTGCTACCCTTGGAACCTCCCAGGCTCCAATCTGTGTGGCAGGGAGGGCTGCAGCATCCATCTCCCCATTAGCCCAGTGCTCCATTTGCACGCTGTGGGGCACGAAGCACAGCTGCTTCTTATTTTTTTTCTATTCAAAACAAGACTGCTTCGGTGCATGAGGTTGAAGACTGCAGGAATTGCTGCTCATGACACTGCTGATGAGCACAGATGTGCTATGCAGTCCCTACAGCTCTGAGGCAGGAGTGTGAGTGCTAACAGCAGCACTCTCCCGGTGCCTGGCTGGAGTCACAGGAAGCTCATTCATCGCTCAGGTCCTGGAGATATGGAAGTCCTGCTAATCAGTTTGCATGGGAGGGGTTAATTAATCATTTCCTTTTACACTTGTTGGTAGAACAATTCATTCTGTCACGAGACAGTTTCGAAGTGTGTATGTGTGGGGGGGGGAGTTTCAGTAAACTGTGACTGAAACCTGAGATTTCAATCAGATGCCGAGGTCCAGCCTTGTTGCTTCTTTTCTCTTTAATCTTGCTTCCCCTTTCTCCTCACAACAGTCCTTTTAAGGGCTGAGCCGCACTTCCCAGAGCCATCAGCTGGGTCCTTAACCTTGCGGCTGGGAACCTGGGGAAGTGCATCTGTGTCCCCATTCAGGAGAGACACCCTGGAGAAGGATGTCCAAGGCAGTGCACATACTGTTATCTCCAGCCACCAGAGGCAAAGGAGCACTGAAGACATCCCATGGAAGCAGGAAAGGAGCATCGTGGGCAGTGCCGTATGCTCCTGTTCTGAAAGGAGGTTCTGCCCTGGGGGCTCCATGGCATGGGGGTAGCAGTGCCAATCTCTGACAACCTGTGTCCTGCAGGGCTACCTCAGCCTCTCCATAGGCTGCTGCTGAGATACTGATGATGATAAAATGGGAAAATAGAGAGGACTGAGGCTGGGGCTGGTTTTGTTCTTGTTATTTGCCTGCTTTTGCTTTTCCATCATGAGGCTTTAAGCCGCTAATTGTAAGAGGGACACCTCAAATCACGGTGCCCCTCTTCCAATGATGATGATTTCCATATGTTTTATTGACGTTGCTACCAAAGTGGTTTTAGATGCTCATCTAGCTCCTACCACCTGTGATGTGTGTGCATATAGGAGTCCCATTGTAGTGCTGGGCCATAAACACTGTGCTGGAGCTGAAGGACAGCGAGTGCACACGGGAGAGGTGTCACCTCCACGGATTTGTTTACCAGTTGATGGGGCAGGGCTGAATGGTGAAGGTTTTCATTTAATTTGCTTTAAATCCTGACCCTCTGCCCAACTTCACAGCACTGAAGTCTGAAAACAGAGTTCATTAGCACAGCGCTGTGTGTCAAATCCAGCTGAGCATCCCGCATCAGTGAGGTACAGCAGTTGTCACAGGGAGCAAACAGTGAATGCCTGTTGGATTAGAACTTGCTGCTTACTTTTGCCTGATGGCTCACCCGTCTGCTGCCATCTCTGTGCTAAGTACAGAAGTTGAAATCTCCTTACAGTGCCTATTTGGTAGGGCGGGACTGGATGTTATTTAAATTAAATCAGGGAAAAGAAAAAGGAGCAATTAGTGTTTCCTGAGATCAGAGAATCACCTTTCAGTTGCACCAGTGGGAGACAAAGCTTGTTAGTTAATTTGGAGGGCTGAGGCCCCAGGGCACCAAATGCTATTGCATTTAGGACCAGCTGCAAAAAGAGGCAGGACTGTGTGCTGTGGGACTTCTTAGTCTGCCATGATCGCATGAGAGTGGCTGCACTTTTTTTTTTACAAAATATAGCTATTAATGCATTTATTAACATAATACGTGTGGGAAATAGCCTTTTTGAGACCCTTTCCCTTTGCAGCACTGGTACTGCTTTATCTGTATTATGGCAGAGAAAATGCTGCGTCTACCCACCCAGCTGTGTGCCGCGTTGGTTTATGGAGCTGACAAAGGAGGTTTAAGTTAATCCAGCTGATTTGGGAGTGCTCTGATATGGGCTGACCTCTGGCTTGATGTTGATGACAGGCAGCGGAGAGTGGCTGCGCCTCCCAAGCAGCTTGGTGCTGCGATGTCTCCAGCTGATGTCAGTGCTCCTCACACTCAGGTTGTGTATGATGATTCAGATATTTATAGCTAAAGTTGTCAGTGGGCAAAACACCGCGTTGGGGTTGTGGAGATAGACTTTACTCAGGCAGTACACTCAGGTTTTTTTTTCCTATGGGATTTTGGCCCTGAGGTGAAGTGGTTCTTTGCTCCGCAAAGGCACATCCGTGCACAAAGAGCTGGGAAGAAGCAGGGAGTTAAGCTCTGAAGCAGGCAGGAAATGAGCTGAAATGGATGTAAGAAGCACTGTTTTCAGTCTGCAAGGCATGTAATAACTAACCTGAACAAAAGCTCTCTATCCCAGCAAGGTGTTGATTGTATGCCTTGTCTTTCTGGATAGCTGTGAACAGGGTCTCCATGCCCACTGGGAACAATAGGCGTAATTATTATTTCGCTGGAAAGAGGGGAAGCCCAGCTGCCTTTAATGCACAGGATCAAATGAAGGCCAACAAAGCGTATGCACACGTGGCCTGCGCTCTGTGGCTTAGCGTAACCTACAGAGCGTTGCCAGTGTAATTCTAGGGTGTGGAAAGAAATCAACTCCCCCACTGCTGGCAGAGCGCTGGTGTAGACAGAGCTCTGCTGACAGATGAGTGTTTCTGACAGTTTAGCGTGTCTGGGTACGTAGGTGGCGTTACTGTAGGCTGAAATTCCCTTTGGTGGCACCGGCCATGTCCCTGTTGAGGTCTTTGACCCAAGCTGCTCCATGGCAGCGGCTGTCCCAGGAGGGCAAGGGCACCAACACTGCTGTTGTTGTTGCTGCATAGCTTCTAGACCAGGATAATGTGGTTCACGCATTAGGTTGCTGATGTTCCTGATGTACTCCACGGAGTAGAGTGTGTCTCAAAAGACACAACAAGACTGTGCAGGTAGGGACCGCCACGGCTCTGTCTCCAGTGGTGTCTGTGCAATTCTCCCTGTGTAGGACATCCCCTATACAGAACAATCCTGTGGCACAAAGCTTCCCATCTCCACCCCTGCAACAAGCCCTAGATGCTGCTCACCACCTCTTCAGCCCACGCTTCTGTGGTGTGTTTCTCCAGACTGCTCATTTGCTCCTTCACTTTGGGAAGCAGAGGATTTTCCCCCTCCTGACTGGGCACACGGAGCGTGGATCTTTGTGTCAACATCCATGCTGGCTCTGATTTCAAGAGCTGAATGTCATCAAGCATCAGTGTCACCAGGGAGCTTGCTGCTAGGTATGGTCCAGACAACTGCCTGGACCGATCTCGCTAATGACTTATGTGCAGCTGTAGACGAACATGGAAACGTTCTCTGCCAGAATGCTGGAGGGATTTCTAGGTTTAACCCTCCATGGAATATCTCGGGCTTTGAGTGTGAATAAAAAGGCTTCTTCTGGTAAATGAGATTAATTTTATTAGGGGGGAAAATGTAAGAAAGCTAGCACTGCATCTGTTCATGACGACAGTAGGCGTTGGTTGGAAGAAAAGCATAGAGACCACCTTATGGATGGCTTAAACAACCACAGCTAACCAAAATCTGCGAGTGCAAACGCAGAGCACAGATATTTCTGCCGCCTGCTTGAAGCGTAAGCACCGGGCAAAGAAGTGCTCTGAGCAAAGTTTCTTTCCCTCTGCTAAACGCATGCTTTTCCTGAGGAGGTGCCATGTATAAAGGAGAAATCATTCTAAGGGCGTAATTTTGTTTTCCAAGTCAATGTTTCATTTGCCTCCTCTTAGAACATACATTTCTTTGCTTATGATCTTGGCATGGCTGTACATATTTTCTATTCTCTTCAGGGGTGGTTTGCTTTGTTGTCATAGCAATGCCTTCTAACTCCTGCACTCACCAGTTTCTTTTCAGGTTTCTGCAGGCTGCAACCAGTCCCTCATTGTGATGATCACATTTCCTAGCAGCTTTAACACCTCTTTTTTTTTTATCTCCTAACTATAGGCACATTCAGTAGCACGATTCCGAAGAATTCATTCTGGCCCAAACAGGTTTTCTGCTTGAAGATAACAAAACAAAACAAAACAAAACAAAAAAGGCAGTAACGTTGTTTGTATCTGTTTGGGGTTGTCACTGTTCTACTGATGATCTAATATTCCAACAGTTTTATTCGTTCATCTTCTTGGCTTTTCTTGGACGCGAGCTGTAATTGCCTTGGTGATCTGACTGTCTGAAGTTAGGTGCATCAGGCGAAGTAATGTTGCCTGATGACTGTTTTTGCCTCAACCACAGTCCGAATGGCAGTGTGAGGCTGGGAGCAGGCCAGCTCAAACAAAGCTGTCCTCTTTTGTCTTGCCCAACAGCTTTCCTTCTGCAGACCTTCGCTTTCAGATGCTCATCCCTCTGTTTGCATACAGTCCTCCCTTGAATGTCTGGTGAAGCAGAGCTGACATGTTGATCCTCCGCATGCCCTGGGCTCTCTTTTTAGCATGAAGTAGGTCATTTTGGCTGTGAGATATTGCTGGAGGTGGGCAAAGTGGGATGCGGTAAGAACTCAACTTGGCGCTCGGCTTTTGGATGACCCTGTCCTTGAGCAGTCACCTGCTCCTCAGCACATCCAGGGTACAAAGGAGGAAACACTTGTTCTACCTCATGTAGGAGGGCAAAATCCTTCCAAGCCCATTCTGACTTAGGTACTGCCATGAAGGGAAGATGACAGATAGTGGAATGGTGAGCAAAGACTTCTGTTGTTATTTCTGTTTTCAATGGTGGAGAACCCTGTAGCTCTGGGAGTGGAGATGCTGCTCAGTGGCAGCTCTGCACTAAGGCAGGGATGCTACTCAGAGCAACGTACCAAGATTTATGTCAAATACAAGCCTGGCCTCCTCGTATTACACCTCTAATGTGTGTTGCTGTTATTGTATGCATATGGTGCATAGTTGCATGGGATGGTGTGGTTCTTCCATCTCCCACTGCATTCTCTCTCCCTTTGTGGATGTAACCCACCTATCTGAGAGGATGCATGTGGTTTCTAAAGCAGTGAGTCAAGAGAGCAGTAGCCCATATGCTCACCCCCATGTATTTTCTTGAGACAGATTATTACAGGCTTGAATTCCACCCTCACCACACAGAATACAAATCACAGAACAGAGATGGCTTCTGTTCCAAAGAGCTTTGTTCATCACACAGTAGCTGGATGAGGTTGCTGGCTAATATTTTGTTGCTGTTGGAATTAGTTTCAATATGAATCAATACCATTTTTTTTAGCGCAGTGGGCGCATACGTTACACAACTGAAAGCAAGTTGAAAGGGACTCAAGCTTTAATGAAGTGCCTCTTGGGTTTCGGTTCCAAAGCAAGTGACATGCAGGATCATCAGTTAGTTGCTGCCTTCATAAACATCACATTCAGTTTGGATTGTTGTTGTTTTCGTTTGGTTTTGTTTTAAACTTGAAGATGCTTAATTTCTTTTTCTTTTTCTTTTTTTTTCGAAGAAAGAATATTTATCTTTGAATCCTTCAACAGCTTTGGAATGCAGCCTCCACACAGACTTTAATAGCAAAACCCACTTCTTCTGACTCAGGGACCATTTGATGAAATGTCTAGAGAAGCAAAAAAGCAGCAACAAAAAAAGCTTTGCACAGATGCTCCTCTGTGACTAACAGAACGTCCACCCAAAGCAGAGAGAGCATAAGTACATTTGTCATATGTGGGTGTATTTTTCCCATACATTCATTTTTAAAGCTATGCAGTAGAGCACTATAAAATTATAGTTTTACAAATAAGCTTTATTTGACCGTCACTGGGCTGAGCTGATGACTCACTCTGTGACCTCCATGCAAGTCATTTGATTTTCTTGTTCCTTAGTAAGCCTAGCTGGGAAAGAGGCTTAAAAAACAAAATGAAACAGAACAACAACAACAAAAGCCAACCATGAAAAACCCCTGAGAAACCCAGAAGACATTCCTGACATTATGTTCCCTACCTAAGCTTTTGTGTTGACTGGAAACACAACATTGGAAACAAGAGCTCTACAGCTGTTGGCTTGATGTCTGTGCCCATCCCTGTAGGAATTGTGGGTGGCCAGTGTCTCTGGAAAGCATGCTCTAAATCTGGTTTGTGGTGTCTGACCTATTCTCAAACATTAGCAGTAGAAGACTTGCTGTCAGCTGCCAATATCATTACACTATCCCATTGTCATTGTGGTGTGAGCTGGGTCTTTTAGCAGTATAAATGTACCATCTAAAGATGTACTTGGAAGTATTAGCCTTATAATACAGGCTTTAGCATGTCCATAGACATCTCTGTCTTTGTCATTTACTTTCTGATATCAGATTTCTCTTTGACCTGGAAACTGCATATCTGCACTCAACACCTTTATAATGAAAATGCTCCTCTTTGTCCAAAAAGCGACATAGATGTATAGTGTTTCTAGGGCCTAAACTATTAACTCATCCAATCAGTGCAGTATTACCAGCATTACAAACACTTCTTCAGTGTTCAAAATCTGTGGGGCAAATCTCAAAGAATCATAGAACCACCAAGGTTGGAAAAGACCTCCAAGATCATCCCGTCCAACCGTCCACCAACCACCATCATTTCCCCATTAAACCATGTCCCTCAGTACAACATCTACACGTTTCTGGAACACCTCTAGGGGTGGTGACTCAAAAGCTACCTCCCTGGGCAGCCCATTCCAGTGCCTGACCTCTCTTTTGGAGAATAAATGCTTCCTAACATCCTCACCAGCTCTGTTCCCTTCTCCTGGCACCCTCCAGAGCCTTGATGTCTTTCTTGTAGTGGGGTGCTGACACTGAACACAGTACTCGTCAGGTACTCATCAGGTATTCATCACAGCATCATCAGGTTGCTTTGGTTTTAAAGATCCAAAGTTTGCTAGCCAAATCTGAGTGCCTTTCCAGGCTTTTGAAGCACTTCTATCTTACATTTTTCAAGTCTTCTCTGCAGAGGATAGCAAGTGGAAAAAAATAGCTTTAGTGCCACTGGGGACTGCGTGTGATCCAGGGGCTGGGACTTACGTGGTGAAGCTTGGGCAGGATCACCCGTTGTGCCTCTATCTTTGTTTTGCATTTGTTTCCAGTTTATTTTCCTGTTGCTATTCATTGTTTTTTGTCTTGTTTTGCTTTGCATTCCCTAGGCTTTTTCCTCAGTTTGCACCTGAGCAGCCTTGATTTATTTTGAGGAGAAGGACACAGCAGTTATCTTAAAAACAGATTTCAGTAGCTTTTGCTTTTGTCTCCTTTCTGGTTACCAGCTATGCAAACTCCTCCTTCCAACCTGCCATCTAGTGTAATTGCTACCTAGGAACAGCAGTGTTAAGCTACCCGTATGTACAGAGTGACTTAAGAGGTGTCAACTCTGAAGTATCTACGCCATACCTTGAAGGTACGAGCTTGTTTCAGAGCTGACTCATGACTGACAAACAAAATCTGTTGAAATTAGTGCCACAGCCAAAGAAATGGTTGTCCTTTTTGAGCAGTGTTGCCTGGCCAGCATGTGTTGTCATTTCTGCAGCAGCGCTGGAGAGTGGGGTTTGTTTCTTTCTGGTTTTCAACAGTCTGGCATTTAGGTTACACATCCAGTGAGGTTTGGACGATGCTTGGATGCAAGATGAGCAAAGCCAAAGTCTCCTCATACAGCTGTCCTTCTGGCCCCTTGTGCTGTGAGTGTCCTTGTCCATTGTGGTTGACTGCCTGGGACGAGACAGGGAACCAGGATCCAGGGCAGGAAAGACCCACAGAAGGGTCTGCATGATGGACAAGCCTGCTGAGCAACAGAGCTTCTGAAGTGACAGTGAAATCAGCCCCAGGAGGGTGACTACTCTCTCTTCTAAGCATATAAATTGCTGAAGCTGAGTCACAATCCCAGAAGTTTGGAAGGGTGGGGGGCTGGAATGAAATATAGCAACAATTAACAAAAGAGGAATGTACTGAATAGGAGCCTCCTCCATTTCATTTTCCTTATGGATGTTTTTGATTCATCACTCTAGCAGTTCTGACTCCCAGCCAGAATGCAAAAGGCAGAATATAGGCTATTATTTGGAGGCAGTGACTATGGAAGGTAAGGTATTCCTGAGCATTATTTTGTATAGGAATTTTTCCCATACGTTTCCTACTCAATTTACTTATGCAGAATGGAGAAAGAATCATGCTAGTTTGGACTACAGTGCTTTGAAGGTGCCTATTACCAAGTGGGTGTTAACTACAGCTTTCCAGTGCCTTGTGCAACACCACGCCATCCCTACCTATCATATATGCATCCCACCAGCTACCCATGAGCACACCTACAGCCAGCAGGCAGCAGATGCTTGCTGTAGGAAACCTCAGGCGACCGGGACACAGGCAAGCTGGTGGGAGTGTGCGTGCTTCTTGGTCAGCCCATGAGCTGAACGCGTAATGGAGGACCTGTGAGGTCTTTCCTAAAATGAGGGTGGTTTTTTTCTAGTATCTCTCCTCACCCCAATGCTGATTTTCATTAAGCTTGGTGAGGCTGCAAAGATATTATTTTCCCTGCCTCTCTGCCAGATCTAGCTGGAATTGGCCAACAGGTTTAAAAACATATGAATGGGGGAGGAGGGTGGTAAAGGCGGGGTAAACAGGCAGCAGGATCACATAAGCTTCATTTCATTGGAAAGCTAGGCTAAAAAATGGAGGTTTAAACTTCCAGTGATTAAAATTTGGGGATGTTTGAAATAGTTAGCTAAGAGAGCTGCTTTCTTTTTTTCATCCAGACCAGTTAATAAACTGGTGCCATCCCTGGATGTGTTTGAGAGATTATTCTTACCTGCGTGAGTAAAAGGAAGGAGGAAAAAGTCTTGATGCTCATATATTTGGAAGAGGAAAGTGGAGGAGTAGAAAAGATTATGAGCAAATAGAGAAGGTGTTGCTGATCATATATAGTTAATATCATCTTCGCCATAGCAACAAAAATAACCACTCCTATGAGGCACTTGAGCCTACGAAACCAATGCAAGCAAAGATAGCAATGAAGTATTTCTTGTTTTGAACATAATTCATGTTAGATCCAAAGAAATTCTTAATGAATTGTGATACATTCCTCTTAAAAGTCACTTCCTGAAAATGGAATCTGTTAGTCTTT
This sequence comes from Bambusicola thoracicus, assembly GCA_002909625.1. Lineage (NCBI taxonomy): Eukaryota > Metazoa > Chordata > Aves > Galliformes > Phasianidae > Bambusicola > Bambusicola thoracicus. The sequence continues at coordinate 12,325 of PPHD01016882.1, forward strand.
TAATTTTCACTTCCAATGGTTGCCAACGAAATCTGATCCAGGGAGTCAATTAGATAGGATTCTCCTGTGCTCCATGTTTAATTACCTCCTCGTTGTGCACTGACTCACTGTGTAACTCTGCTCTCTGTCTTTCTGCACATTGTTTAGGGTCATTTAAGCTTCCATTTCCAGAGGTACCAAACAAACATTGAACTGTACAGAACTAGTACCATCGTGTCTGTCTTGCAGTGATGAACATGGTTTTCCAAAGAAAGGAGGGTGTTCTGACTTAAATGGGTAAAACTTTACCCAGAGCAGTTACAATTTGCTCGTGAGCACAATTATGTGTAAGCAGAGAACTTGCCTGGTTCTGTATGAAGCTATGTATGAAAAATGAGTGAGTCTAAACCCCAGAGTCTGTCTTACTCCTCTATGCCAGCTGTCCAAAAGGAAATGGTCAAGATCTTGTCAATCGTTAAGAATTTGTTTTCCAGATGTTCATACTAACCCTGTGAATATCTATATACATGGAAAGGGGAAATCTGACTCCTCAGTGATCAGCAGGGCTTGCCACTCCTGCTTCACTGACATCAGCAGGACTCCTCGTGTCAGAGAGGGCAGAAGTTTTCTGAGAGCAGATTCCTGTTCTGAGCCTTCCTACGTCATTTCCGTACACACAGGATTGCTCAGAGCCTGCTGTGGGTGACCTCTTTCCTCTCATCTCCCCCACGCTTACTGTCACAAGTGGGAGCATCTCAGACTGCACAGTGAGTACTGCCATGTTTGGTTGGAAAGAGGGGACAGGAGGCTTCCTCCAGCACCACAAAAACACCTTCAGTGACGTATTACTGGTATGTCTGAGAGGAAGTTAGCCTTACCGCATTTGGGCCATGCACTGGTACTGCTGGAGAGTCACAGTTCTCCATCCCTTTGGACCTACAGAAGGGTTTTTAACTCTCTCACCTTAAGTTATCTGCTGGCTGAGCTCAGCCCATCAGGTCAGGCCGCTTGCATTAGCCTGTGAGCCTGCCTGCAGTGGATGAGGGAGCATGCAGATAAGGTGATCCCACCTGCGGAGCAGGGAAGGTGGTAACCCTGGAGCAGGCAGGAGCTGACACGCAGGCAGGAGGTAGATGCACCTTCCAGCAGAGCAGCTGTTTGCATCCCAGCCAGCTCTTTTAGTCCCAACTTGCAGCCGCCTTCCAGAAGTCAACAAGAGTGAGGGCTGCGGGGTTTTGCAAGAGGCTCATTTTAGGATCAAGTTATCGCACTTAGTCATTTCTGGAGGGATGCTCTGTCCAGGTATGGGGATTCGGGAGGGATGCTAGCTTTGCCCTGAGTCACTGTGAGATGATGCCACAGGCTCCTAGCAAAGGGGAGAGCCGGCATCCTTTTGGGTTGCTGGGTTTGGGGGGTCTCACCTTGAGGATGTTGGCTGCTCAGAGCACAGTAGGAAAGGAGAGGGCTGCGGAGCTACCCGAGGGGTCCCCTTCCAGCCCGGCCCGGCGCTGTCTGAGGGGAGGGCGACATCTCGTGGCGAGGCGGCCGTCCCTCTTTGCTCACACAGCCGCGCTGCTCTCAGCGAGATTCGATACCCACGGGCTGGATGCAAACCATGAACTTTGGTACTGTCCTCCTCCCACAAAGGAAGAGTGTAGGCACAAAAACAGCGCTGGGGTTGTGCAGCGCGTCCAGCTTTTCGAGTGCCTTCGTGCCAGAAGGCATTCGCTGCTGTAAGAGTGACTGGTTGCCGTGCAAGGATCAGGGAGGTGGGGTGTGATAGTGTTCCCCAAATAAAGAACAGCATTTGGAATGCTGGCAGGAGTTTTCTGCTTGCTCTGTGCTTTGTGGAAGGCGATTTGCTGGCACATGTGATCCAGTATCAGTGGGACTCCTGTATTTGACACTGTAACCTCCCACGATATACTTTCATGACTGAGTGTCCCCCTCATGCCTGGCCTCATCTGCAACCCTTCCTCACACTGGTTTGATGTGTGCATCCGGTTGGGTCTCTGGTCTTTAAAGACAACCTACCCCTTAGCACCCATCTGATAGCTGTAATAAATTGACCTGTGGGGGTGCTGGTGGGAAGGTGCTGCTTTTGTATTGTGATTGCTGCCCCGTGATGCAGGTACAGCCAGGAACGTGCCCTTCTCACATGAGGTCACACAGAAGAAAGAAAGAAGATGGCCGCAGAGGCATGCTAGCTGGAACAGAAAGACTCCAAAGCTGCTCATTCCTAGAAGGGATGACAGCCACCCGATAGAAACACACCTTCACGCCACGTGGAGTTAGTCTGTGGATCTCACTGCCACCATGGGGACCAAAACTTACTGAGAGACAGAGAGGAGAAAGCACTGAGAACTGAGGTAATCAGAGTCACCTTAATTTGGGCTAAATTTGTGGTTTGGAAAAGAAAAAACGACGGATGGATTCGTGGTTGTAGCAGAAATGCTGAGTCATGGCCTGATGCAGTGATTGAGCACCTGGTGGGAAGGCAGGGCCAGACAAAGGGAGCACAGGTGCATGCAATGTTCCTGAGTGACCAGAAGGGTTGGAGCCAGGATCCGGCCCTTCCCAGACCTCATTTAAGAGTTGGCAGTGGAGGTTGAGGCCATCTTGCTGGAGGTCTCTGCTGACCTGAAGTCTTCTAAGGTAAGTATTTTTTTTGTTGTTTGTTTTGTTTTTGTGACTACAGCTGTTCTATTTTTGAGTATACTTTCACTTGCTGCAGTCTAGGATTTTGCTGCTGTGCTGTCTTTGTTGCATGTTATGTTATGGTGCTTGAGACCATTTATGAGTATGGGGAATGGATACAATGTCCTCTGTTTTTCTCTGAGGTGACTGTTGCTGGAGTTGTTAACTTTCAGTAAGGAAGTCCCTTGGTGTGGTTGGGAGTTTCTTATGGGTAGACCTGCATTAAATGAGTCAGTAATATCAGCCACTTCAGCCTTAGCTGTTCCCACAGCCACTGCTACTTACTAGTACTGTCAATTTTCTGATCAAAGAACTAATGGTCTTAAGAGTGGATGCTTACC
>PPHD01016883.1:0-15340 GCA_002909625.1 Bambusicola thoracicus
AAAATCTACTCAAATGTAATTTCTGAAGTAGTTTTTAATTAAGGATTATACACACCTGAACCCAAAAATCTGTTGATAACAGACAGCTTTAATCAAGTATGGCAATGAGGATGTATACCTACACTGTCTGTCAAGTGCATCTTAAAAGTGCTTGGTTTACAAGGTCAAAAAGATCCTACATTGTCAGCACTGCAAAGCCTGCCAGATAATGGCTAAATTAAGTTGAATTTTTGGACCATTTTTTTTTCCCCTATATTTATATCTTCAGTAATTAAAGTCTCACAGGACAGTTTTCATGTTCCCATTGCACTGACTACGTCCTTCATTAAGCTGTTTTAACTATACTGAAAACTGTGAAGCGCCTTGAGAGATTTTTGATTAGCTTCCTGATTGCAAAATAACATCAATTCTTGTTCCAAGCACATCTGCAGGAAAGAAAATTATTTGAGTTTGGCTCTTAGCTTATAGGTCTTGCCTACGTTAGGGAATTTTTACACAAAAATCCCCAGTTACTGGAAACAAAACTGGGAAGACATACATTTAACTTGCAGCTGAAAAGAAATGCAAGGGAGCCCTGAAGTTTTGTATGGTAATATATCTAAAATTAACATTTCAGGATTTGATCTCATCAGAGGGAATGAAGAGGGTCTAATTACAGAGGGATCATTTTATATCAGCGCTGTGACGCTAACAACTCTAAAAGACAGAAATCATTTATTTTAATTTCTAAAATATGCAGACGTGATGTCACATACAGCCTCCATGCAGATTTATTGACACAGAAGAAACCATTTCTGCTGTCATGCGTAAGAGAAGAATTGCTCTTTAAATATAATTAAGATTCTCAGAGAGATTAGTTTAAATATTTAATGATTTTTAGGTCCTCCTAAAGTCATGTTGATTATTTCTCAGATTCTGCACCCTTTCCAGCTTTGGGAAATAGTTTTGCTGTGAGCATGATGTGTTCCCAAGAACAACAAAACTGAACTTTAAGATTGTCTTTAAAAAATATATATACTATAATGCAATGTATGTTTTATGAGGAAAGGCTGGGTGACCTGGGTCTGTTCAGCCTTGAGGAAGGAAGACTCAGAGGGGATCTGACTGATGTTTATAAATATCTTGTGTGGGAGTCAAAGGGACACGGCCAACCTCTTTTCAGCCATCTGTGGGGACAGGACAAGGGGAAATGGCCATAAACCAGAGCAGAGGAAGTTCCACACCAATATGTGAAAGAACTTCTCACAATAAGGGTGACAGAGTACTGGGACAGGCTGTCCAGGGTGGTTGTGGAGTCTCCTTCTCTGGAGATATTCAAGACCCACATGGACACCTACCTGTGCAGCCTGCTGTAAGGGGCCTGCTTTGCAGGGGGGGATTAGACTCGATGCTAGAGGTCCCTTCCAACTCCTACAATCCTGTGATTCTGTGATTCTGCATCTGGCAACCCTAAGTCCCTCCTTCTCCCACAACCCCTCACCAGGTTTGCAGAAAACCGCTTTTCAAAATAAGTAATGAAATCAACAAACAGAAGCTCCTTAAATATCTGTGAAGCTTGTCTTTCCGCACATGCCAAGTGCTCGGTGGATACAATCACATTAAATAATCAGTGCATACTGTGTGTGGAGACAGATGGAGACTGGTGGAGAGGCAGATCGCTGAAGGAGCAAAGCGGAAGGAAGAAATGAAATGATGTGTTGGGGTTGCACATGGGCAGCTGGTCCCTGGCCCACAGTGATGTGAATGGAATAGGATGTGTGGAAATGGCTGGAGGTGGCAGATGACAGTGAGGAGAACCTGCAAAAGTTAGTGGGGGCACAGGGAGTTGTGGCTGAGTTTCACAGTGCTCAAAGGAATGTTGCAAGAGAAATGGCCAAATTTAACAGCCAGCTGGATGGGGACTTAGAGACTAAGGGAGCCACCTCAGTAATGCGCTATAAAGCGGAAATGATCTCAGTAATAACTTTATCACAGATAGCAAAATTGAAGGTGAATGAAGCAAAACTGGGGGCAGTGAGCAAAGAGTGATTAGGGATGTTCATCTGAGTGGAAAAAGGGTTGTAAAAGGGCAGCTGAAAAGGTCAAGGAACAGGAAAAAGGAGGATAAGGTACATAAATGACACATCACACGTGTACCTCCCCTACCAGAGCTGAATGTTACCCTCCAAAACTGTGTGGCTTATGTCTCAGGGAGGTGTCTGAAAGCTTGTGGTTCTTTCAGCCCTGTTTTGCCTCCCTTGGATTGTCCCAGCGTACACAAGCGTGGGGCAGGGTTTACTCAGTGGTGACAGTATGTGTCAGGGGTACCCACAGATTTGTTCACTGCTGACCCCTCTTTAACATCTTGCATTGAACCTTTCCTGCAGAACTAAGGATATTAATACACAAGGAAGTATTTCTCACGAGGACACATGCTGTCAAGACATACCAGAGTATCCATTGTTTTAAAGGCTGGCAACTTAGTGACTTATCTCCTTACAAATTCTGGTCTCTAAACCATCTTATAATCACTCTGTTCTTTGCAGTCATCACATGAACCAGGGCTAGAGATGCTCTATTTCCCTACATTTCATTTTTTATGAACTCTTTACATGAGTCAGTCTGGGACCGCAATGCAAGACCGATGCCTCAGGGATCAGACATTACGACTGAACCGCAGGAAACATCATTTATTTGACCCTAAGGAACTTAAAGACCACAAGAGGTCAGTTAGTCTACACTCTACTCAAACACCAGGAAAAATTACACCTAAAAATAGGCATTCATCTGAACCTGAAGAGCTTTGGCTATGGCAGCTCCACAACAACCCACAGCCTCCTCCATTGTTTCCGGTCCTAGTTACATTAGTGTGGCACTGTTTGGCCTACCACTCCCTAATGTCCTTTGATCTCTTCCTGCAGTAAAGAAAGGGCTGCACCCTGTGCAGTGATGGTAGTAGATAACTGCTGCTCAACCATAGCACCTTTCATCTCCATGATAAAACTGATCCCTACCTCCAGTTTCTCAAAAACTGTGACTTCTAACCCTGTTCCCCTTATTCCATCCAAGAAAATCCACATAACAGACACCTCGAGCAAGGTGTAGAATGCCCACTTTCTAATTTGGCATGAGCAGAGGTGTAGCTGGGCAGAAGGCACATCAGCTTCTCACAGCACTCTGTGTCCCTACAGACACCGCTCACACACTGCTGCCCTAAGGGCAGGCATTAGTGGCTGAGTTTAGTGGCTGGCCCCTGTTTTTACAGGCAGTGTGGAATTCTAATAACTCCAAAACTTATTTCTACTGCTGAGCTTATTTGAAAATAACCAATAACTTCAAAATTATTCAATAACACACACTTTAGATTTTAAAAGTGACAGCTGAATAGAAAGTAATAACAGCAAAAGATAGGTTATTGTATTTTGCACTCAGGTGAAGTAGACAATTCCTTCACTGGCTGAGCAAAATTAGATGAATCCACACCGAGTATAATATGCAGGATTTGAGCCCTGGAGCTTCTGTTTCTGATACCATTTTAAAATCTTGGTACAGAATTAGAAGTCTGAAAATAGGGTCAGGCCTGGAGAAGACAAGGTATTTTCTAAACACTAAGGAAAGGACTAAAGAGTTATCTGATCCACCAGAAAATGCATAATATTACTCATTTTCCATTCAGAAATATTGATTTTCTCCAGAGTAACCAAACCTGGAGTGAATGTGTATTTAATGTGCAATTCTGTGTTAAATCTGGAAAGGGTTGGGTTTGTTTTTGTTTTTCCCATAGTAAAGAGTCCTGTTGTTTATGCTTTGATTTCATAGTATTTCAGATACAATAAATATCTCTTTTTCTCCCCTCTCAAAACCTCTGAAAGGAAAGAAGAAACATTTACTTTTACTGTACCAGAACCTTAGATTTGTGGAATAATCTGTAGTTGACATATTTCATCACTAGAGGGAAATCCATCACAGCTCTCCTCTCAGTAACACAGGTAGGCAGACTGTTCTCCAGAGCTGCAAAATGAGCAACAGACTTGAGTTTGGATGCAAAAGTTGCAACAACTGAGTAGGATGTAGAGAAAGAAGACTGTTCCTTTCCTTTCTGAGGATGCCCAGATTAATCATGTCTGGTCTCCTACTATAAGGTGTCTGCAAACCAAATCCAGGACAGAAAGCTATCTCAGCTAGGGAAGTACAAGAAAGGAGAGAAGAAGGACTATTTGTACCACCAGTCCTCAAACCACAGGCATTTGGAAGAAACAACAGCATTTGGAGACATTTGTAAAAACCACTTTCTGTTGCTCTTCCCCTAGCTAGTCTCCATCTTACATCAGTGTTCACTTGGCTGTCAACCATCAGTCAAGACTGAAGACACCCTGTTTTGTCCAGTTTTAAAGGACATGCCCTTGGGACCAAAAAGCCAATCTGCAAGTTAATGCACGTAAATGACATGAATACATCATGTATGTGCCTGTAACTCTCCACTGGAGTCGTATCATCGGGGATGATCTGCAGACCTGGCTGTACTGCTAAGAGAAAGGAAGAAATAAAGGAGATTCGCTAACAAGGGAGCCAACTCAATTTTCAATCCTGGCTTTTAGGGATTTCATGGCATATTTTATCTTTGACCTCATTTGGCAGAAAAGTCAGGGGAAGCTACTGAAGCCACTGAATAGAAGATGGTTGCATGAGCCACTGCTGTTTTATTACTCTGCATGACTCTTTGTCCATTTTGAGTATAAACATTTCATTTCAGGATAAATGAAAACCATATCCAGAAACACCATTTCATGCTGCTTTACTGCGACCTTCTGTGGTGAAGCACTGAGGAAATCTTGCGTGTAGCTGGTATTAATTATGCTCCTTTTAATTGAAAGCTACTTTTAATGAAACATATTTGCCAGAATTCCATTCTTAGTATTTTTATTTTCTGTTTTAGTGTTATGCTCCTTACCATTCAAATATTACACCTAAATACTAGGCTACTTTAAACCCTGAGCTTCAGGATAGAAAGGAAGGAAAAATGAAGGTACTTTAGTCAGTAGGCCAGAACCCGAGTTTCTTGGCAGATAGACCCTTACTTTGCCATCCGTGCTTTCTGCATTTATTTTCATCTCCAGCAGTGTAACTAGTAACTCCCTCACTGCTACACTGTCCCATGCACAAGATGCTGAAAGATGGAGTAAATCTGTGGGTTAGCACAGGGTTATGCTCACTTATACCAGCAACAGCCTAAACTCTGATCTCTATATAATACATTTCCCAATTACATTGTTCCTTCGACCCATTGCAAAGCCATTTTCATCCACTTGCACAACTTCTTCTCATCGTGGGTGAGCATTAGATTGCAACATTTCCAGGCTTCACAGATGAATGCCTGAATCTAAGAATCATCAAACCCTCGGAGATTGCACTGAAGAAATACCAGCTATAATTTCAGTTTTGAACTCCTGTCAAAATCCACTTAACTTTCAAAGCTTCTTAGTCTGTTCCAAAAGCTGGAGTAGCACTGTGATTGCATACTGAACAGCTGAAAAACCAAGACAGACTAAATACATCATGTCTCCTAGGAGGCTTTCTCTCCAAACAGTATTTTCTTTTCCGATGACCATATATTTCAGAACATAAATTCTGGTCATTGAGAAAGAATTTAGATAGAATTTAAATGTCTTTCCTAGACAACAGCAACTAGAAGAGAAAAGAAGAAGATGAAGTAAAACAGGCATAGAGAGAGGAAAAGAAATACCGTGGAAATAGCAGAAGGTTTATCAGCAAAGACTGATCAAGATAGGCTGGTGGAGACACCTACATCCTGCTTCTGCCCTGCTTTATGCCACCATCTCTGCCCAGCTACTGCAGGTCACTTTTTGCTGTGCAGACAGGCAAGGCTTCGAGCTTGTTTCCAGATTTTTTTCCTCCAAGAAACCAATATCTAGTGGAAAATTAAATTAACTTGAATTGAATAATTCAAATGGCTTGGCTGCTATATAGCTAATTTTTTATACTTCTATGCTTTGGAAGACCAAGATAACAGACTATCATTTTATTACTCGCTGATACAGCAGGAGAACTAAACAAACTTCATACTGATTTTGTCAGTGAAAAAGACCTGCTTAGACTGGAGTTGAGGAATAACCTTCTTTCCGTACTTGCTTGTGTACTCATATATACACACACACACAGAGAAGACCACAGAAAAACCTCAGTTGGAAAGATCCTCCTGATCCCATCAGGACCAACCTTGAAATTAGATACAACTTCAGAATTAGATCAGATGCTCAGGGTCATGTCTAGTCAAGCTCTTAATATTTCCAAGGATAGAAATGCACGCTCTTTCTATAACAAACAAGTGGCACAGATCTAGAGCACGTGCAGATCAAGGACTTTCAGAGTTTATCAACAAAATGAAATAAGAAAACTAACTGAAGGGATTATGTAAAAGTAAAAACTTTATCCCATTCACCAGAATCAGATCTAGTCTTGGATTATAATCTACTGCTTGGATTATAATCTACTGCTGTCTGAGTAATTTCTTTTCTCTTCCCAATGTTTTACTTTCACCTTCATATCATCAAAACGGTGCATTTTTTTTCCCTGAGGATGAAAAAATGAATTGCATTATATTATGTAATTGTAGGGCGAACATTAAAATCATATCAAGATGTTTCCTTTTAGGTTCACTCCCAGAGAGAGTCTGAAAAACTTCCTTTACTGATTAATAGATATTTGGCAATCAAACAGTCCAAAGTTTGACTGGAAGTACTGAACTCTTTTGCACTTGATCAACAGACAGCTTTTTCAAAGAGCTGTAAAAGTAATCAGTTTGCTGTTGTTGTTATTGTTTTCACAAATTGCCTGAGGGGAAAATATTCCTTTTCAGCAGCTCAGATTTGACAGTAAGCAAAATAATAAAATCGATTGGTAAAAATCTATGTCCATTTCAAGATAAGTTTCAAAATGTTGCAGTATTTGAACTGTTACACATTTACTTTGAAAGGCAGTGCAAAATGTTAATGTTTTGCATCACAAAATTTAATTGCTCAAAAATATGACTTGTTTCACAAAATACTAACACAATGTTTTAACTACTCAACACACTGAATAACAACATGAAATTTCTCAGCTAGGTGGGACCCAGGTGAAACAAAAGACCAGACTCAAGAAAAAAAGGGTTGCTGTTGCTTAAGCAAAAGTAATTTCAGATGATCTTGACCCTACTGAAGGGCTGTTTTTGCTGCTGAAGTTTGCTGAGCCCACCCATCTCCATTCTTCTTCCACTACCGGTAAGGGTTAGCCAAGCTGAACCAAAGGCTTTTCTCCTTGTTTGACACCACAGTGTATCAGCATTTCAGGCCACACAAGATGCACAGGATAGGGTCAGGTTTGGGGTAACTTCTCATGATGCTATGTGTCCCCACATTCAAAAAATATTAAGTCCAAGGTACTTTGGGGGTTACATCCCTGTGAAGACAGCATAGTTGTTGCAGGTTACAGGGCATGGACTCTGTTGACTTCGCAGAGCCTTTGTACTGAGGTTTCTCAGGCCTACTTTGCTTAGACCTGCCTAGAGCTTTCCCTTTGTTTAGTTTTGTTTGTTTCTGTGACAGCATTTGTAAGGACCAGGTAGCTACACCTAACTTGCTTTGCTTGTCTTCACATGGTACAGCTATAGCTTGTATATACAGAGTAGTAATACGTAGCTTCTGTGTGTCTGACAAAATATTTATGACCTTAGTATGATGATGCAATGCAGAGAAATACAGGCCAGGTATGACAGCAGGGCTTGCAGAGCAGGCCCAAAATTTGAGGTGAGGAGCACAGGCTAGTGCTGAGGGCTGCAGGACCATAGCCAGTACAGCAGTGATCAGACAATGAAACACGGGCTTGGGAGCCAAACACCTATTTTAGGATAACAATAAAGAGCAAGTATTTAACATGGGTAAAATGCATCATGTATAGGGAATTCAGATGTAACAGAACTGCAGAATTTCTATGAGAAAAGAACAAATCACAAGGGTTGTTAGGAAACATGGAAATGACCCTCAGAGGATCCTACAGTAGGAGGAAGAAACAGCCAGCACCATACTCATTCCAGCAAAGGATTTGGGATGTTGACATCTTGACACAGCCACTCTCCCCAGACGAGCAATGGAAGGACACCAGAGGAAAGGGGTAGATTCTACACATCGCATGCATCACAGTTTTATCCATAGTGTTTATTGAGTTTTTTTTCCCATAAATAGCTCCTTCCTTTTCCTTCTTCCTTTTCTGTTCAAAAAGAAAAGAAAATAAATCTACTTATCATTGCTTTTTTTTTTTTTAGACTGGCAAGACATCATTTAAGCTAGTGCTAATTTCTCAGCTTTCCCTCCTCTCCTCCTATAACAAGATTCTGACTGTGACTGAGCTTGCACAAGCATGTAAGTATTTAGGCAAAGAACAACGAGGGTAGCTGGACTCTGGCTAAGGCTGGAGTTAGTTTGGTTTAAGGTTGTGGTCAAAGCTCAAGTTTGCAGGACGCTTTCACAAAATGCAAAGCCTGGCCTCCACAAGATCCATCAGGTGTGGCTGAGCTAAGCAGGTCATCTACTGTGATCCTTTTGCATCTGTAGCTAATTCCAACAAAAGCACTGATCTTTGTTCCCTGACCAGAGCAGGGCAGAGCTCAGTGACCCATGCAGACACCAGCTAGCACTTCAGCCTACTACTGCCTCTCTCAACCCACCAGTTGCCTCAGTGCAATCCCAAATCCTGGCAGTGGGTGCTGGCTTGAGCTTGCAGACACTTGCGAGACGGAGCAGGTCAGAGGTGAGCCTGGCTGGTCCCATCAGTGCTCTGACAGCCTCCCCTGCTGCAGTTGCCTGCATTTAGGGGGCTGAGGCTTGGTCAGGTTGTCAGCAAGCAGGGGAAAAGGAGAGACACTGTGGGTGAAGAGGCCAGATCAGTTCACTGTTCCCAGTAAAGTCCTATATTTCCCTATTGCTCCTGCTCTCTAGTATCTCTCTTCTCAGTGCTGACAGGTAACAAGACAAGGGCAAATGGCCTCAAGTTGGGCCAAGGTAAGTTTAGATTGGACATTAGGAAACACTTCTTTACAGAAAGGGTGGTTAAACACTGGAATAGGCTCCGCAGGGAGGTGGTTAAGTCACCGTCCCTGGATGTGTTTAAGAGCTGTTTGAATGTGGTGCTTGGAGATATGATTTAGCAGAGGGTTGTTAGAGTTGGGGTACCATGGTTAGGCTGTGGTCAGACTTGATGATCTTTGAGGTCCTTTCCAACCTGAGTAATTCTATGACTCTCTCTGGACCAAGGCTTAGGCCTTTGGATGCAAAGAGCTTTGGACGCTTTTCTATGCAGTTCGGACAGGAGACAACAGCAATAGCTGAGAAGCAACAAAAACAGTTAACTAAGCAGTCAGCCTCTGAGTGGAACTGTCATGCAACAGGGTCGATTTAACTCTTTTGCCTTGAACTCTTGTCCCAGGACTGTTGCCTCCATACTACCCAGAAGGACAGGCGAAGTTCAAGCAAACAAAAGATTATTGGACCGTTAGGGCAACCGGGGGGAGGAGGGACAATAAAGTAAACTGCTTGGATAGCCAGATTGATTGGTGTTACTATTGCAGGGCAGCGATAGAGACTGAAAGGTTTAATCAAGTTTTCCAGTGACCAAAAAAGAAAACCAACAACAACAACCAAAAAAACCAACCCCAAAGCCATACCCATTTATATTCCTATCACAGTTATTCTACACATCAGCAGTGAGGAAAATATACTGTATAGGTAAGTGGAAAATCTTTCTTCTCATCTCTCCCTTTTAAAAGGGATCAGAACCCAAGTGTTTTGAAAATCCTGTTTATTTAAAACCTTCCTTTTCTGTTTAGCCACTTCATATTTACAAATTGCTTACTAAGACCAAGAGATATTTTGACATACTACCACCCTGAAAAACAAACCCGAAGGATTGTTTCCTTCTCACCTTCTTTCAGCTGTAGATGTTTCTGTAAATGGTAATTTTTACAGGAAACAAACAACAACCCACTATTCTCATTCAGCTCATCAGCTTTGTTACGACTCTCCACCCCAATCCTGGCATTTTTTTTTTTTATTCTTTCTTCATTTTTCAACTGAAGAAAATCCCTACAATCCTTGTTTCACAAAGCCACGCCTCTAAGGTCACAGATTTCATTTCACAAACACGCACTCATTTGACACAGCTGATCCTGGCACACCTTAAAGAGAAGCTTCTGTGGCAACTCTCGTAACTCATAGAGAAACATTTCTAACATTGAGTTAGTGGCACTCAGTGGCGCCTGTGAACATAGTCTTGCACATATGCAGTTTCACAGAAAAGAAAAAATCACAATAAGCAGCCCTGAAATTTCACCTTTACAACCCGACTCCTCTACAGCTGGACATTTGTTTAAAACAAAATCAGCTGTGGTTAATTAAACACTTGGCCTCAGAGTGAGTCAGCAATTGCCTTAAGCCAATATGCTGGCGGCATTGGCAAGTATTCACTAAAAACAAATACAAAATCCCCTTTTCTGAAGTGGGTGTGCAGTACTTCTTCTTCCGCTGAACCCTGAGTAGTGAAAACAAAAAAGAAAAGTTCTGCCAAGTTCTAAAGAATCATGCAAGAACTCCCCTAGGAGGAGGCCGAGCTCCTCCGTGACCCAGAGCCCTTCCATCTCAGGAAGGCCAGAGAGTGTTAGTTTGAACTCATGTTCCAGAAGCACTTGACTGCAAAATATTTTAAAGGCACTGAGTTTTCATCTATCTCTGCCTAGCTTTGAATTAAAGGTATAGTACATACTAGGGCCTGAGTACAGGACCCATACAAATCCCCCGCAGCTCCTGGCTATGGCATGCTGTGCATGCAGTGGGACGAGTGGGCTTTGAAGGAAGAGAATGCAGCAGGAGAGCTGACAAAAGCCAGGTAAAGCTGCACAGCACGTATTTCTGTAATTTTATCTTGACAAGGAAAAAAAAAATAGATCACTTCAACCTCTTAGAAAACCTTTTGTTCCTTGCTGATCGTGTTGTCTGACAGCAGAGCAGCTCTGTTTGGGCTGAGACCTTGGCCAGGTTGAATGCTGTAGTTTTTGCACAGCTACAAAATGCAGACACGAGTTTTGCTCCCCAGAAGAAGGCTTTGAGGGCTTGAGGGAAAAGGTGGAAGAGAGCTATTCATTCTTAGGTAAAAATCTGAACAGAAATTTTCAAGGAGAAAAGTTTTTTTCAGAGCCTCTTTATCATGGATGAGCAGATAAGCTTAATAGTTGATTTCTCTATACCAGCTTTCCTGTTTCAATTTTTAACACGCATCTATATATCTGCAGCTACATACGCAATTAGGAAGATACATAGGTCCTTTCAGCAGCACAGAGCATCTAGAGTCCAAATAGTTCTGGTCATTAAGCAAACATAAAGACCTTGATGCCTTAGCTCAGTAAATCTGTTTACTTTGCTCAAGTATTTCTAATAAAGACTGCGTCTCCTTCACGGCTGTGCCGCTGGCGTGCAGCTACCTCTGCAACAGGATGCAAGAGGCACGCTATCTTGCACTTAATTTCATTAAACTTTTATATTGCCAGTAATTTAAAGACCTCTGATGAGCGCCTTACACAAATTCTATTTTACACTCTTAATCTCTGATCTACTCCGTGAATGAGAATAGAAATCAAATCAATTTATGAACTTGTGAAGTCTCTGAATGTAGCCTATGATGTTTTTACTAATAGGGCAGAGATATGAAATGCCTGCAGTCCTGCTTGGAGCCATTCTTTGTAAAAATAAGACTCAAACTACTTTGTGAAATAGAGAAATCCGTAGGAGGATGGCAGCCAGGGTATATGGTGTATCTCTGAATAAAGCTTTAGCCACTAAAAAGCCAAAAAAAAAAAACCAAAAACAAAAACAAAAAAAACTTGTTTTGATAGTATTTTCTGTTTACATTGCTTAAGGTGCAACACACAGATGAAGATAATGCCTATTTTGTTATACTCCTAGGACAGAAATTTTGTTGTGTGCTGAGCAGCTGCTTGATTGGATTTGGAATCTACATACGGCTGATTTATGAAACAAATCACTAAGAAAAGTACGTCTGACTAAAGAAACTTGTTTCTGGATTAAGGTTATGCCTATTCCAGAGCATTTGGGCAGTACTTTGTTGCACGGACTGGGTTGATCCCTCTAAAATAAATGCAGTTGTTTCAATTTAAAGTTTATTTAATTAAAAAGAAAACAAACCCCACAGTTTCATTATGCAGCAATCAAATTCTTCTGGAAATCCTATTCATGATATTCCTGGTCACTGGTCTCCCAAGGTAACACCACAGCCTGGTCATTATCACTGAATACTAAAACTCATCATACTAGTATAACATTTTAAAACCTTTTAAGTCCTTTTCTGTTATGTTACTGAAAGAAATATGAAAGTAAATTTATCCTTCTAATGGCATTGAATGAGTGGACTGAAAATTAGATTATTAAGAGAAGTTTTACCCCAGGGTTAGAATGACTGGTATTCGGAGACATACATAGAATCATAGAATGGCCTGGGTTGAAAAGGACCTCAAAGATCATCGAGTTTCAACCCCCCTGCTATGTGCAGGGTCACCAGCCACCAGACCAGGCTGCCCAGAGCTACATCCAGCCTGGCCTTGAACACCTCCAGGGATGGGGCATCCACTACCTCCTCGGGCAACCTGTTCCAGTGTTCCACCACCTCGGCGCTGCTGAGGGCTTCCAGGTGCCGTCGGCGGCGCCCCGCCCTCGCGGGCTGTGGCCAGGCGCGGCGGTTCCGCTTTCCCCTCCGGCTCCTGCCGCCGCCACCTCGGTGGGTGCCGCCGCCGCCGCCATTGCAGAGGCGCCGTGTGGCGGCCGCGCCCCGCTGCCCGCTCGCCCGTCCCGGAGGAGGCCGGAGCCGCCCCAGCCCCGAGTTCTCACTAGCCGTTCAGAATCATGTCTGACAACGGAGAACTGGAAGACAAGCCACCAGCTCGTCCTGTGCAGGTGAGCAGTTATGGGGGAAAGGACCCGCTGTCTGCCAACCACAGCTTGAAACCTCTGCCCTCTGTACCAGAAGAGAGAAAACCTAGGAATAAAATCCTCTCCATATTCTCTAGCACTGAAAAAGGAAGCAAGAAGAAGGAAAAGAAACGACCAGAAATCTCCCCGCTGTCAGACTTTGTGCATAGTATCCATGTTGGCTTTGATGCTGTCACTGGAGAGTTCATTAGAATGCCAGAGCAATGGTCTGGGTTGCTACAGACCTCAAACATCACCAAGTTAGAACAGAAGAAAAACCCTCAGGCGGCACTAGATGTGCTGAAGCTCTACGACTCCAAAGACACAGCAAAACAGAAATATCTGAGCTTTTCTGCTCCAGAAAAAGATGGTTTCCCTTCAGGAACACCAGCGACCAATGCCAAAGGTTCAGAGCCATCAACAGCTGTGGCAGATGATGATGACGATGATGAAGAAGCGCCTCCTCCTATTATTGCTCTGCGGCCAGTCTGTAATTGACGCCATCCCTTTACCAGCTGGTGACGCTTCTGTTGGTGGTGGGACATACATACAACCCTTGCTTACTTAAAATTACACTCCACAGCACACGTCTGCATGTATTTGCTAATTTTATTCTCAATTTCAAGACAATGTCTGTAGTCTCAATTCATTCTGTACTTCAGACTTCTATTGCTCTAGTAGTTGACAAGATGAAAGAAAACTCTGACATGTTGAGATTAGTATTTATAAGGGAATTCAGGTTCATCAGCTTACCTGCTAGCCCTGCAACTGACACTTACCCTTTCCAGTACTGATATTAGAGCAGTTCAGCACTACAAGCAGGATCACAGTCTGTTTGTATTAGGCATTTTACACACAAAAGCACAGTCCTTGCACTGATGAGTTTAAAATGCACAGATTTTTAAAGGACAAGAAGTACGTAGTTTTCTGATTTATTGATGTTAACCTTATGAGTGTGTTCTCTTAAATTCATATAAGCCGGAAGGAAGATCATCTATTTTTAAGGGATTCCTAATGGACTCATGCTGATTTGAAGAACAAATTAAAACATGTCCTCCTGGAAACCTGTGACAAGTCTGGAGCTGTGCTGCTGTGCCTCATGCAGCCCATGCCCATGGCACAGCACGCACCCACGCGGTGACGCCTATGAGAAGGGTGCTTCCAAAGCCACGCTCACTCCACACTGGGTCAGAGTTCACTTCAAGCTGTAAAACTTTGTCCATGAACAATGCTCAAGCAGTTCATCTGTTCCAGTGACAGAAAACACAATGTGAGATTGATGGCAAAGAGAAGAGAGTAAAGCTGTCTGCACTTAAGGTACACAGCTCAGAAGGAAAACCCTGGATGATATTCTTTGCTTCAAAGGCTATTTCCATTTTCTCCAGTGACTATTCCTTTTCTTTCTCACCCGCTGACACTTATTTCCCTGACACCAACTTTCTGTATGAAAAAAACATGAGAGTTGTGAAGAGGCTGATCCTGAGAATGTGTGTTCTGAGACACATGCTGGCCTCATCAGGCCTTGAGAAAGGTAAGCCTTGCTCAGTCAGACTTTCATACCTACTAGATGCTGAGCTTCTCAACATCATAAATCTCTCAGGGAAGGTGGTGAAAGTTATATTGCAGGCAGTAATAGGAGCAACTCACCACCAGGAGCTGCCACGAAGAAGCTAGTTAGCTTTAAATCTACACTCTCTAGCTTGTATTCTAGTAACTTGTTAATCTGTATGCTCAGGTCTGATGTCCTCACCAAGGCAAGAAAATACATACATAACAACCTGTGTCCTTACTCCAGTATCTTTGCTACTTAAATAGGATCAAAAAATAATTCTACAGAATCACCTAAAATTAAAATAAGATTTCCTCATTCTAAACCCAGAAACTGGGACTGCTGATAAACCAACTTTCCAGTATTATTTGTAAAGTGCTTGTACTCCTTTGACCCGTGCAAAGACCCCCCACTGTCTTCCACAGTATTCTCCTGGAGAAGCTTACAGTCCGTGGCTTGGACAGGTACACTCTAGAACTGGCTGCAGGGCCAAGCCCAGAGTGGTGGTGAATGGAGTTAAATCCAGTTGGCAACCAGTCACAAGTGGTGACCCCAGGGACCGGTACTGCAGTCTGTCCTGTTCAGTATCTTTAATGATGACCTGGACAAGAGGATTGAGTGTACCCTTAGTAAGTTTGCAGATGACACCAAGCTGGGAAGAAGTGTTGATTTGCCAGGGAGTAGAAAGGCCCAACAGAGGGATCTGGATAGGCTGGATTGCTGGGCTGAGGCCAATAGGATGAAGTTCAGCAAGACCAAGTACCGGGTCCTGCACTTTGGCCAC
>PPHD01016884.1:1304-15339 GCA_002909625.1 Bambusicola thoracicus
GGTTGCTGTGATCCAAGTGCAATACCTTACACTTGGATTTATTGAATCTCAGGAGTTTCTCCTGCACCCACTGCGTGAGCCTGTCTAGGTCCCTCTGGATGACAACCTGTCCCTCTGGCACGTTGACCACATCATACAGCTTGGCACTGAGTGTTAATATCACCAAATATGTGCTAAATTCCACAGATACTTGTAACTAAACCTTTCATACTTTTCCTCTAGGTGTTAAAATGCTAACATAATGCAATAATGGGAAAAAAGGCAACGTGCCATTTTAAAATGGAAAAATATCCTCCAGTGTCTCAAGTGCAGCATGATCAGAAGTGTTTGTTTTTGTTATGAATTGATTTATACTATTTTTTTAGGAGATGCTTCTGGGACAAGTGAATATTAGAACCAGAATTTACTTATTAGACTTGGGTAGCTTTTAGTACATTTCTAAAATCTGTTTCTCAGTTTGCGATGTTTCACAATGAGAACATTATTCTCATTTCCTTGCATTTATCAAACATTTCGCAATTAACCACAACAGACAAAATTGAGCTTGGGAATGTTTCTTGCTTAAACTGTGAACTAAAGCAGAGATTTCATAAAACAGCAGGATCATCTAAGTTGGAAGGAATCTTTAGACAAAGTTTATTCACCCCAATACAATTAGACGATTTCTCTGGAACCCATCTGGTTAACTTCTGAGCAAATTTCAGTGGTACCCTCCATAGTTTGAATAAACTTTGATTTGATGTGATGGCATGCGTGAAACCTAACTCTCTAAGACTGTCCTTGTACTTCAAGTGTTGCTTAATCATTTTTCTGTCTGGAAAAAATGAAGTAATTTAAGCCATTTGTTATTTGGCTATGCTCACAATTTAATCTTTATTTTTTCAAACCTGCATGAATACCTCAATCCTTTTAACAATATTTAAATAATGTTTGGCTCACCTCACTATAGTGCAAAGTACTTCACCACTTGAGTGGTGAATCTAAATTGTGCTATTTTTTCATCCATATGCATCTATTTGTTGAATACAGGTGTCTCTATGTTAAGATGTCTCATAATTTTCTTTATCTCAGTTTCAATCTTGTACTTGGGTAAAATTTCACAAGTCTACAACCTTTTTGTATATTCCTATATAGTTTGCCAGTGCTTCTTCTAACACACTTATAACATTTTTGTAGTTCAAATAAGCAATGAGGAAAAAAAGAAGTACTGTGTGGCATGACTCTTTGGATCACTGGTAAGGAAATTACTGAGGTACACTCAGTAATTTGTTAATTAGTAAGAACAACATAATTCAAGGTTTGGAATTTGGCCTTTTACATAATAACATGGTTATAGTTTATATTTTATAGGAGGAGGTGATTTCAGGAAATGGACATTCACAACCTAAGAAAACAGCCTGTCAACACCCTACAGCACTTTTTGCCTCTTTGAAGAAATACCAAATACTTCATGAGGATTCCAGATAAAACACATAGAATAAATATGAAATGGTAAAAAGCAGTATTTATTCTATATTAGTTGCATCACAAAGAATGAATGCCTAACACTGGCAGCATAAATTAGAACACTATGTTGAGAAAAGTAAGTGATAATTTCAGTGAATTTAAGACCTGTTAGAAAATTAATAAAATATATTTCTTACCCAAGTATTCCTGAAGCAAGATAGGATTAAGCTTCTGGCCAGAAAAAAATAATTGTTTGTCTGATTGGAATAAAATGAAATTTGTAAAGATTGCCATAACTCAAAATAGAGAATTTTACATCTCAGGAAATACCACCTTCCTTCTTAGAAAGTCTGAAGCCAACAGTTGTATTTGTACTGGGGGAATGACATGATCAAGTCAGCCATTCATTTGGTTTCCAAGCAGCAAAGTATCCAAACATGTTTAGGATATTGAAAATGAGTATGGAAAATATCACTTTCTTGATATGATGCAAGAGGATAAGAAGCTACAAATCATTAGAATTTCATTAGAAATTGCTGTAGTGAACAGGAATTTGAATGCATGATATCTATCCTTGAATATCTGGAAAAGTCATTTTCACTTTAAGGCAAAGGCAGGTGGCGAAGGCAGAGAAAGGATCCCTACATGTTGATGTTGAATGAGACACATTCTTGGACGTTAGATTCTGTAGTTCATTTCAGGGAGTGGTGAGTTCAAGACTGTAGAGTCTGTTTTAGTAAGTCAACAAATACCTGGAAAAAAACAAAAAACAAACAAGCAAACAAAACCCTAAAAACCAACAGGAGGAATATGTATCAATCTGTGTGAGCCTTGGACAAAACAGATAGCATTAATCAGGCTTGGTCAACATGTCTACAAATGCCAGCTAACAGTTTTGTAATTAATTTTCTTAATTCCTTCTTAACAGAGCCAGCTGTTTTTTGTTTGTTTGTTTGTTTGTTTTCCTGATTTACTAGCCAGCATGTAAAGAATGAAGAAGAATCTCAAAAGAAAACAAAGAGAAGAACAAACTAAACTAACTAAACAAGCTATGACTGAAAATAACAGTAAGTCTCTGGAATTTCAAAAAACTGCTTTTAAAAATGAAAACACACACATACACAAAAAGGCTATAATTGAATAAGAGAATATGTTGACAGATTTTTATTTTTCTTTTATACCACTATTTAGGTATTACTCATAGAACTTCCATGTTCTTCTGTGTAAAAGTAACAAGCCATCAAATGATGTTAAGTATACAAAAATGATATTCTGCTTTTAGAAATGACAGAGCACATGGTGCAACACTGAAAAATATTCCCTACAGCTTCCTCATTAGAATTTCATTCTTCTACCTCAACCTTTAATTAGAATTTAAAGTTGAGATCTAAAGCACTAGTTAAAGCCAAATTACAGCTGGATTTCCTGACCTTTAGCTGAAGTGTCCCTTTCATCTGAAGTTGTGGTAACTTTTCTGCTTTTAAGAGAACGAACAATTTGCTCTGGGATAATGTGATTGTCTGCCTAAAGGCAAATTTTCAAAACATGTGTAGATGCAAATATTACATGTGTAAGAATCTTCATTTCTACAGGCAAACTGACATTTGCAAGTGCAAATTAGATGGCAGGAAATTGAGTTATCCAGTTTACACATTCAAGAGATTAAAATTGTTCTCAGAATATTTGGGCAGATTTGTGTCATAGCTATAGGAAAGCATTTTGGGGATGGTAGTTTACAGAGTATTCCCAGCAAAACACACAAATAGATAGCTTGAACTGGTAAGGAATTTTTATTTTATTTTATTTTATTTTATTTTATTTTATTTTATTTTATTTTATTTTATTTTATTTTTGTAGGCAAGTGGAATATGAAATCAAAGTTATTTCAAGTTTACAAGAAGATTGATGTACTTTCAGGAAACTAGACAAGGAGATAGTCTTTACTGAATCAATGTTTATTAAAGAAGCTTTAAAAAGAAAGCCAGGGAAAATTTTGCAAAGCAGAAGAACAAGGAGAAGTCTATTAGTTAATAAATACTCTATCATAAAATTACCAGAGAAAACACAGAAAAGGGAAAGTTTTGTCCAGATCAGTTCTGTCAACCAGAATAATGGTCTTGGAGATGCAGTTAGAGGTGTTTTTTTTAGTTTAGTTTTGTTTTTGTTTGTTTGTTTTTCTATAAAATAGTCAATTTTCAACAGCTAAAATTCTTGTTGGGATTAATCTGCTCCAAATTTATGCAAGCAGGCAAGTTATATTAATATCTAAGCTACTTTCATGGCCTGTGTTATCCAAGAGGAGATAAATAGCCCTCTGGAGACTCCTCTTCCTTACAATTTATAATAAAAAGGGATTAGAGTGATAAACCAGAATTTTATGGCTATGTTTAAAATAGATCATCTAACTACTAAACATCTAAGTTAGACACATGAATCCCACCCAAGTCTACGTATAGACATTTGGAAAGCAATGGCTGCACCAGATGCTGCAGAATGTAAAATCGCAGGAGACAGACTGTGCTGCACCTGAAACTGTTGTAAAAGTATGTTGGTACTGACTTGAGACATTGAACCTACAGTAATGTTTGAGAGCTGTTATTTTCTTTTTTTCTTTTTCCTTTTTAAAGTTATGTCTGCCTAGTGTTATACCATCTTCCCTTCTTCTTATTTATTTATTTATTTATTTATTGAAGGGTAGAGGAAGAAATGAGCCTGATTAAACCAATTTTCTCTGAATAATGGTTCTTACCTCTGAAGTTCTGTCTCTCTGATCCCTGGTAGGAACTTTGTAAGATTTTTTTTTTTTCCCCTCCTTTTTTATTATACTCTAAGGTATGGAGATTAATTTAATGAGGTTATTCATGGACATGACTTGTGGAGGTATGTCTTGATATATACTGTAATATAATGTAATCCTATTTCTTTTGAAAAGAGTGCTCTGGTAAAAACCATGTTTCTACTGTACTCTTGTCAAAAAAAATTAACAATTACCTAGACTGCAAAGAACTAGATTTTTGTACTTGTATAATTTTTTAACATATCTTTTCTTACAGGCTTTAATATTTTTATTCTTACTGATTTTAATCACTGTATCCATGTCTGCCTTCTTAATTATTCCAGTCTGTTTTCCCAAGCAGTGTTCTGAAACATACTCATTATGGATTTTTTTACTACCTTTAATTTTTTACCATCTCACAGAAAAGACCTTCCACATCTCAAAGTACAGAGATACTATGTTCATGTTCTTTGTTATTTATTAGAGTTCATTTTGCCCTCTTCTTTTGTTCTGAAATCTAGTGGAGATATTCCTCTGCTAAATTCTTATTTTTCTTTTTCCCTTCTCTTTCCACTGTATTTCTTATTCTTATATTTTTTATATCTTATTTTTATGTTTCCTCTATATTTCTTACCCTAACCTGTCTTTGTCTGATGGATACAAGGGTAATAACTCAAGATATCTGGCATATCAATCAGGTAAAACACTTGTGTGGTAATATTTGAACTTTTCACGTAAGATTCTTGAGCTTCATAGACCCAGTATGATGTGAATGTGAAACTAATCTTCTGATCTACACTTCGTCTGTATTTCTATTTGCAATCTTCAATGTAAGGAGTCTTAACACACAAACCCCAACAAAACAGTGATGACAAAAAAAAAAAAAAAAAAAAAAAAAAAGGAAATCTTCAGGGGTTTAACTCAAAAGAATGGGTTTAGAATTCTCACCTATGTTTACTCTAGAAGATGTTTCCAGCGGTTGCATTCAGACAAATTGTCCCTATTTCTGCTTCTTCACTCCTCAAAGTGCATCTCTGGGCAAAAGATGGATGCAACTGTATCTTCCATATGGGTCTGCAGTATTGCACATTTACAATGATTTAAGAGCTTTGCTTTTTATCTTTCTCCTTTGTTTAATGTTTTAGAGTGGAAGTATAAAAAAAGGAATGATCCTAAAAACTTCTTTGTTATCACTTCTTTCTTGTATAATGGACATTTATTTTGCCATCTATGAGCACCTCCTAATTTTATGTAATAGGTAAAACATTAAAAAAAAAGGTACAAATAAAGAAATAAATGGTAAAACTGTCATAAACAAACAGAAGTTTAAAAGCAGGTCTCACCTCTATCAAAATAATGCCACATTACTTTTTCTCTGCAGCTATTTTTTTCTACTCAAATGTCACCATTAATAGGTTTTAGAAGATTAGTATTTTATACACCTGTGGAAAAAAAAAAAAGTCTCTGTATCCCAAAAGAGCAGAGTGGGGGAAGTTCCTGCTGATAGCAATTTTGACAGCTCTATCTCTGGGTCTCTTAGCCATGGTAGGTATATGGAAGAAATTTCTGTTTGCCCTTTTACTACCTTTTTTTGATTGCTCTGATTTCAGTGTTTCCTTAATTACATTCTGTTTCAAGCTGGACAGTTTTTGTTTCTTCTTTCCTCATGACATGCTCCCCATTCTCAAATCAGTGTCTTTCTATCTGTTCCCAGTGACATGAATGATATTCTTCATGCCTTTTTTATTTGTTACGAACTTTAATTTTAGCCTGCCTGTCAGTGAGGTTTTCATCAGAGCATCCCAGTTTAGTTTTCCTGGTTTTTTGTTTGTTTCTTTCTTTTTCCAACGTCTATCACTACTGTTTTCTGATTGCTGTTAAGTTCTTCATCTACAGCATCAGTATTTTTACTTTCATCATTTGATGGGATATATTTGAAAAAAGGAGAAAAACTCAGGAAAGAATTTTTCTGCTTTCACTTTTTTTGGCACCGTCTCATTTTTCATTTGGATGAAAGATTCTTAGGTTTTTCTTTAGGATAATTAATCTTTGTGCTTCTAAGAGGCTACACTGAAATTTTCTGTCATATGCTGCCTCAATGGCTTTAGATCTGTGCTTTTACATCTCTTTGTTGCATGTCCATGTAGTGTCTCATCCCATGGGATAATATCAGCATTCAGAAACTGTTACTAAAAGCAAACAAATTTTTATAACACATTTTCTTCTTTTCAGTGAAGAATTTATTCGGAAGTGCTATACGTTAGTCCATAGAAGATGCTGACGTCCCTAGCTGTATACACTGAAAATGTATGGTTACAGATATCTAAATCCAATACAGCTACAGTCTAGTCTGGAGGTCCCCAATTTCTTCATAATCACACAGCCATTAGGAGGCTCTTACTTGTAATTGCCACAAATTTCCAAGCAGGAGACTCCACAGCCTCCCTGGGCACCATATGCCAGTGCTCTGTCACACACATAACACAGAAGTACCTCCTGGTGTTCAGATGCCATTACTATTTTTCAGTTTGTACCCACTGCTTCTTTTTCCTGGCACCACTGAAAGGAAGCTGACTGCACCCACTTTGTACCCTCCTTTCAGGTTTTTATAGACACTGATGAAATTCCACCTGAGCCTCTTGATCATCCCTAAGCATCTCCGTCATGATTTTGTAACTTTGCTATTGGTATTCCACATCATAACATCATGGACAAAAGAGAAGAAGAACTACGTATTGCAGAGGACCTCACGGTCAGAGAAGGAACATACATCACGGAAGATACGTCATCTGGTTGTGCGCGGCTTTTTCCTTCACTTCCGCTTGCTGCCAGGGAGAGGAGTGGGTGTGCTTCCAAGCCGTGCGCCTTTATCATGTAAGGCTTTCAGTTTCGGAAACTGTCTGTCTGTCCCTCTCTCTCTCTCTCTCTTGCTCTTTTGCCCTCCCTCATTTCATCTGATTTATTATCCTTACTTCCAATTAGATTGTATTATATCGTGTCATCTTTCATTCCAACATCATAGTTAGTAAAACAAGTTCTCCTTCTTAGATCGTTGCCGCTGCTTCGTTTTTTTTCGGGAAGCCAGGGGGGCCCGCAAGCCTACTGCCCCCCCCTTGTCACGGGCACAGATCTATCTAGATAACCCCGTGACAATCTCATATATGTATAACTCTTCTATAAAGCTACAAAAATTCAGATAGAACTGTGTTCCTAGAGCCATTAAGCTTTCAAGTTCATGGTGAGCATCATGCTAACTTAATCTCATAAAGAACTTACTTAGAAACTCTATTCTCTTTCCCCTTTACTACCATTTTAGTTCTGTGAGAAAAAATCAAAGGGAACTTGAATAACCTTGAGTGATCAAGTCTTTTAAACTTCTGTACACTCTATTGAGTATAGGTCCTTCAACACTGATGTTCCATCACTGACAATTCTTAGCCTCATCTCGCTTATCTTGTACTTACGAGCTGCAGCGCAGGTTCCACATCTACACTAGACAAGCTCATTAAGGTTTGTGAAATGCTGAGGGTGTGTTAATAGAGGGCATGTAAGTATATAGATAGACAGAAATACTTGCTAATTGCCAGGAAGAAGGCCAATTATACTTCTGGCAAAGTACAATTTATATGCTGTCAGATTTACATTTTTTTTGTTGAGGTGACCAAATGTTTGAACTACTTTGCTGCATCTCTCAGTCCTCAAAATAGCTAGACATAGTGTTATGCTTAGGATATTCTTCCTATTTCTGAGATCAAGAGTGTTGTGCTTGGCTCTGTTTTTTAAAGAAGTGAGCTGTAAAGCTAACTTTTTATTTCATTTGTCACTCTTACACTGAGGTATGTATTGCCCATGATACACTTACATTTGTAAAATTATGTACGCTCCATCCATTCTGTGAGGTTTGATTTAAAGAGATATTTAAGAGTTTGAGCTAGAGTAGCAATTTGGAGTATAATTAAATTATCTCACTTTGCTTCCCTGGAAACCTCAATTAGGTGAGAGATATTTCTGTTGCAAATGGAGTGTTTTGTTGATCAGAAAAAAAGAACAAAGATGGAAGGAAAGCAGTGGTGTCTGATGATGGGGAGGGGAGCATGTAGCAGATATAGCCAAGAATTCTCCATCAAGAAGAGGATGCTAATGTCTCAAATAATGGCTGTAATATACATAATCCTTCAGGAATGACTATTATGGCTAATGTAATAAGAAATAAGTTAATAACACTTCAGCTCCTTCCAGCAATTCTGCTGTACTTACCTTATTTAACTGTCATATAATAGTGATAGTATGAGTCAGAGATTATGGTGTCACGTTGACAGTGAACAGACTCCTGTGGAAATACTAGCATAAGAGGATCTTTTTCAAAAATGAAGTTTCTTCCTTTTTTAAAAATTCTGTTAATACTAAAATTATTATTACTGTCATTGTAAGAGAAAGAGAGAAATTGTCATTCTTTAGGGAACAACCTTCTGAATTCTAGCAACTTGGTAACACAACATCATTTTGTGATACAGCAGGAATGTAAACATCTCACCTAATTCTGAAACATAATAGCAGCTTCAGGCAAGATATTCAGCAGTCTTGAGCTAATTTCTTCATCTCTGTGTTCTCAGATTCTATCCTAACTCGAGACAAATGGGAAGTTTATAATGAGGTGAGGTAGTTCACCTAGTTGAAAACTTCAGCTAATGGTGAGAGATCCATGTATACAGTGAGCAATGAAATGATTGCAGTGATGACAAAAACAGATGTGTCACTGAAATCTGACATGTCTATACTACATGGCTAATGCAAGTTGAATTTGCTTTTTAAGTCTGTCCACCGCTGCCTTTAAATGAAAATCTGGAAACCTTCATTAGCAACGGGGGGACAAACTAGAGGCTCTTTCCAGTGTTGTCCAGTGACAGGACATGGGACAGTGGGCACAAACTGGAACACAGGAAGTTCCATAGGAACATGAGGAAGCACTTCTTGAGGAGTTACTGGAGCAGAGCACTGGAACAATCTGCCCAGAGAATTTATGGAGTCTCCTCTGTAAATATTCAAAATGCTTTCTAGTTGCTTTCCTGTGCAACCTACAGTAGGGAATCTGCTTTAGCAGGAGTTGAGCTAAATGGTTTCCAGAGGTCCTTTCCACCTCCTACAATTCTGTGATTCAGTGAACTGTGTGTAGAGCTTGCTGAACTGGTTGTACATCTGAACTCTACTTGCATTCTACTCTGCTATCTGAGATGAATGGTGGCTATATGAATACTTTGCTATTCTTCTGTCCTAATGTAAAACCACATAAGGCTTGCTTAACTAATAGATGACTTAAGCTTACTGAAGGTTTGAGTGCAAATGGCCTATTTTCATCAATTTAATATTTAATATAGGAGTAAAACAGAAAGAAAATCTTTCTAGAGGTAGTGGTTTACATTCATCCATTTGGCTTGTAACTGCAGTGCCATATAGAAAAACCACACATTGGTCTAGATGCTTAGTAAATTCCAATGTAGATGAATCAGCAGAAGGCAAGCCCTAATGCACCTGAGTAAAGATTACTTTCTCTGCCTAATCCAGTACTGCACCCACTGTGCAGACCACAACAAAACTTTAGATGTCATTGGGGTCACAATTCAACTTTATTTTTGTCTCTGAAAATTGCTACCTATTTTTATTATGAACAGATTCTAACACCTGGGCTCAAGTAATAAATTGGTCAGAACTGTGCATTCATCACCTCTAGTTTTATAATTCAGAAAATTTTGATGAGGCTAGAAATAATGACTTATCCTAGATGGATAGAAGAATAGCAGAGGCTTGTTTTGTTTCTGTTTTTGTTTGTTTGTTTGTTTGTTTGTTTTTGGTGTGTGTGTGTGTGTGTTCCTGAGCTATACCTGCTAGCCACTTTTATCATCTCTACAGATAATAAACTGTAGAATTTGTATTTACAAACTCTTGATTCCTTTCATCAGGTACCATTATAGCCCCAACAAATGAACCTTATATTCAGCCCTTAATATATTGATGATGTAACAATTAATTCAAATATACATATGCTTTATTTTTGCTGTATCCCACTGTCAGGGTCAACATAATGCTGGAATTTATTTTTCAAACTCCCTTTGGTTTTGAAAAAATCATTCATAGGAAAATTGTTCTAGACTAAAATAGGAGAATGTTTTCTAGAACCTATAAATTAGGAAGTCAAATGTGTTACAGTAGAGGTCCTTACATATAGGATTTGTTAATATAATAACTGTAACATTCAGTCAGTGAATTACCTGAAGATTATTAATTAACTTGAAATTCCTATGTTGCTTTTGTTTCATAGTCATTTTAGGCTGTTACATTTGTGTATTGTCATAAGCAGAGAAGTTTTTTTCTTGAGTAGTATAGTGTAAATTAAATTTGTAAATTTCAGTACTGTACTGTAAATTAGAGTATAAAAGTCAATGTATATTTTTAAAAACAAATGAACTATATAAAAACTTTCAGGGAACAAATCCAAGGTTTTGTTTAAGATGTCAGATGTCAGTAATACAATTACTATAACAGTGTAAGTCCATACATGCCTATACTTTGAGGAACTAAATTTGTAAGAAAACATTATTATTTACTATGAACAGGATACAGTCTAGGAAAAGTTTATTATCCTCCATGTTTAGTTTTCTTTGTTTACGTGAGCCCTCATTTGTTTGTTGGACTAAGTATTCAAAACTGAGTATTTGTTACTCTAATGATCAGTTTAGAAACACAACATAGTTATCTCCCAGAATATATCCTTCATACAGCACAGAAGAAACTGTCTTTTGACCACTCCCCAAATCTTTTCAAAAATCATTAAATGCTACGGATAACAGATGTATAAAACTGAATTTAACCATTGCACAGGTTATGATAAAAGGCAGGCTATTTGCTTTTTTGCCCTTCAATCCTTCCAGAATGCTGCTGTGAAAGTCAGTTTCATCTCCTGAAACTCAGGCCATGAAACTCCCCAATTAAAATTCTTTCACTGCTTACCATCCCTTTAGTCATGTTCAAGGTCCTCATCTTCCCCATCAAGGCTGTGCTTTCATTTCTGCCTGGTGCACTTCGTTTCTGTACAAAAAATTCCCACCTAGCTGGTGCTTTCAAATCCTTCTTCTACTTTTATCTTTGTGGGTTTTTTGTTGTTGTTTTTTCCTTTTTTTTTCTTTTTTTTCTTTTTTTTTTTTTTTTTTCCCTGCCCATTTAAGTTGGAACTGCAGCTGGAACTCTGGCAGAGACTCCTGTAGCATTTGTGCATAAGCTCCTTGTCAGCTGTGTCATACACCCTTGCCTGCCCATTCCTCACATTATAGGAATGTTTTAGAGTCCCTTACTTTTACCATGATGGATACATGGAGTACTCTGAGAGCTGAAAGTACTCTTCTCTGTAGCTTAATTTAGGTAGACATGCTCTGTGGTTGAGAGTGAGAATTTCTCACAGTCTCTTTGGACTGATTTTAGGAAAATATCATAGCATGAAAAGATTAGTGGATTACACAGAGACTGCTTTATCTTCCATCAGCTGCCATCTGCAGTGCTCCAGAGCACCGTGAGAAACCTTGAAGGAATGATATTTCAAAGTTCTGGTGTTTCTATGCAATTTTAATGGCAAGTATTCATCATTACCCAATTTTTTCTCTTCCTTAAAAATACTTGGAAGATTTGCTTCAGTGAAATGTTGCTTTTGTTGTTAGCCTGCCCCTGGTTTGCCAGAGCCTCAGATCAGGAAGTAGCTTGCATATATTCCAAATGTGGCATAACTTCAAAGAAAAACTATGAAAATTGTAGATTAAGATGAAAGTATATGTTCTAAAGCCTGTCTTATGCTTGCTACCCAGTAGAATAGGAGATATAAAGAGATGAATGTGGTGAGTATGGTTTTATGGCTTATATTGAATTTATATGGTTTGCACTTAAAGCATAATTTTGAGTTTTCAGATCATGTCACAGCTAGCTGATCTATCTACATATACATACCTGTGGGCAACCTGAATAGTATGCCTAATATGAACATAAGATCTATAGTTTGCCTATCCTTTTTCTGAATAAAACTGAAAAGACAGAAAAAGAGACCTTTTATTAAGAGAAATAAGAACATAAAAACAAAAAAACAGCAACAACCAAAAAAAAACAAACAATGTGGTCAGATAATTGGAACAAATTCTGAAAGAAATCTAACAGAAAACTATGAAGAATTTCAACAGAGTTCAATTGATTGAGGAAAAATATACAGAGATATAGTTATGCGCTAACACATTTTTATGAAAAATTAGTGTTGTCAAACCTATTTCATTCCTTGATGCTAATAAAAAACTTGCTGATATAGTTAGTGACATATATAATAATCTTAGACTTTTAGCAGATTTTTGACAGCATGACATGAAATTCTGATTTAAAAATTAATGCTATACAATAGCAATGTAACATACAATATGTGAATTAATGAATGAATGAGGGTGTCAATTGTTAAAAGATTCACTGTGAGCCAGCAACGTGTGAGTGCAGCCCAGGCCAACTGTATCCTGGGCAGCATCAAGGGAAATGTGACAAGCAGGCTGAGGGAGGTAATTCTGTCCCTCTGCTCTGCTCTCATAAGACCCCACCTGGAGTACTGTGTCTAGTTCTGGAGCCCCAAACACAGGAAGGACATTGAGGTTTTGGAGCAGGTCCAGAAGAGGTCCACAAAGATGACCAGAGGGCTGGAGCACCTCCCCATTTAGGACAAGCTGAGAGAGATGTGGCTCTTCAGCCTGGAGAAGAGAAGGAAAATCAAATTCCCTCTTAATATCTTTATCTGTAGCAAACAAGAAACAAACAAACAAACAAACAAACAAAAACCAACCAAAAAACCCACTAAATATTTAGACATTATCTATGCTCTCTCCAGTTGGTGGTCCCTGAGTTATTCTGAAGTTCTCCACTTAGGCTGTCCTCACACTATAGAGATTGATAAAATTATTGTTTTGTATATGTAACTTTTTGTTTTAATCAGCATAAAAGCTGTACTACATACTTTCAAGATTATATTTTTATAACAGAAAACTGATGGCATATGTGTGGATGAAATCATGGATGTGAGATAATGGATAATATTGAACCACACAGGGCAAAGAACCAGACATGGAACTTCATCCGTACTACCTGCTGAACCTAGTTTCTAGAGCAAACTATCTTCAGAATCATACCTAAGTTTAGCTTTGGAAATAACTCAGTAAATTCCTATAGAGAGATCTGTGCAGTACTATCAACACTTAAGGCCCTATATACACCAAGAAATTCAACTGGTAGGGATTGTGTCTTTGGAAGTGGCATCCTGAAAAGCTTTTAAAAGAAGTATTATGCAAGGAATTAAAAATGAACTGTCAGGATAACACTGTGCATTAAAACATAACTTATGGAGTAATAAAAGTCTTTTAACTCCACATATAGAATAAATGAGATCAATAAAGGATTTCTGTGTAGACTCGTGTAGACTTGAAAGAGTCTTAAGAGCGGCTGAAAAATTGGAGTGGATGCAGCAAAGAAGCAAACTAGAGAAAATTCCTCATATTTAAAAACTAAAAAAAAGCACTCTCTGTATGTCTTAGCAAAGAAAAGGCTGAAAGTTGCTTTGACCACAATGTTTGAGCATGGAGATATTACTAAATTCCAGAGAGCTTTCATCTGCTTGACAAAAGAGAAACAAATATTATTAATAAAATCAAGAAAAAGTGTAGTTAGAAATTTTCAAATGAGATGCTGTCGACGGTTTATGGGCTGGTCTGGCCTGGTTCCGTGACTAGTGGGGCGGAAGGATTCCGC
>PPHD01016885.1:0-10610 GCA_002909625.1 Bambusicola thoracicus
CTATGCTCAATCAGGTGAGTAATTCCTTGATATATCTGGATTATTCTCAAGTGTTTGCCTCTCCTATAAACGCTAGTTTTAAAATAATTATTTGAAAACTCTCATTTCAGTGGTTAATACTTGTTGAGCATCTGTCTCTAGGGCTCTCACTAGGAATTTAAAGACTCACATGCTGGAAAAAGAAATTAACACCTGTTCTCCATATTCTGTTGTGAAACAGGCTGGAAGAATCCAAAGGTTTGCAAATCTGAAAGGCCATTTTGTGTTTAATAATATATGAGAGGGAAGGAGTTGATAACCAAATGCACATTATTTCTGCTTTAGAAATTATTTGTCTAGTTGGATGCTCAACAAGACTTCTCCCAAATTGAGGCAGTTAGCAAAGTTTGGTTTCAGTTCCTATGCACTTTGATGCTGACAGTTTCTTTCTGAAAAACCAGGATAAGAATTTTTTAGATAACATAAAGCCAGATAGCAACATTTTCTTCAAAATGAATACTACATGTTACGAGAACATGAATGAAAAACATTTCTTGCAGTGATACCTGGCTTGTCCTAGTTACTATTATTCAGATACTGTTAACATAAGAACAGAATGGGCTGTAGTGCTTTTTTTTTTTTTTTTCTTTTGAGTCATTCCATGCCTTGGGAAGAACATACTTATTACATTATTATACAGATTACTTTTTATTGACACCATATTCTTGGCCTTTCCAGAACAAAGAATAAATTATTGCAACATATATGTTAATTTGTATTTCATGGGCAGTGATGTCTTATTACAAGATGAGAAGGACTGATGTTCAACATCGTTCAGCAATCTTGTTTGGTTCATTTTAGGTTGAGACCGTTCTAGAAATTGCCTGTTTTTTGAGGTGTGTACTTCTCTGACAGTGCATTTTGGGGATACTTTCAACGCGTGTTCAAGCTTTATGCAAACTATAGTTGATTCCTCTGTTTGTTGAGAATAAGATTAGCATGTACATCAAGCTCAGTGCAAATGAGTACAAAACCTCTGCTCAGCATATGTATTTGTTTGGGCACACAGTCATGCTAAAATATGCATAAATCTTCTTGACACAATCTGAGATGTCCTGCTAATATTCTCCTTCATGAGTTGCATTTTCAGTGAACTCTCCATGATAGCTACATAATGTATAGACCAGTAGAAAACAAGACAGAAATCTTGCCCTCCATGCACCTATGGTGTGAATGTGACCTTTTCAAGTTTAAGTATATAAAATAATAATTACATGTTCTTCATCCCTACACTTTTTTTGCTTCTAAATAATGTGATTATTTTATATTGTCATAGTGTTTTTATTTGTACTAGTAAAGAGAGTGTCTTTAAAATAAAAACAACAACAACAAAACACAGAATACCCAAACCAAGAAAAAACACCCAATGTATTTTCATTAAGGTAAGTTTGATTAATATATAGCGCTGTTGGGTTATAGTTTGACTCAAATCTCACTGAAATCATGGGATATTTTTTGCTGATTGCACAATATCAGGTTTATTAAGTTAAAAATATTCTGTCTCCTATACATAGGCTAGAGGAATTTTTTCCAAAATGATAATAAAATTGTTCTTGTATGCCATTTTGGCTTACTAGCGTTTTTTGTTTTTCCTTTCTTTTTTCTTTCTCTCCCTCACCACTAGGAGGTATTTTTGAGTGTGTGGAATCTGGTCCAATGGGAGCAGAAGAATTAGCCTTCAGATTTGCTGTGAACACAATCAACAGAAACAGAACTCTTCTGCCAAACACTACATTAACATATGATACCCAAAAGATAAATCTCTATGACAGTTTTGAAGCATCCAAAAAAGGTAACCTTTTGCTTATTTAATTTCTTTAATCAGCAGTTAAGACTCACCTGCTTT
This sequence comes from Bambusicola thoracicus, assembly GCA_002909625.1. Lineage (NCBI taxonomy): Eukaryota > Metazoa > Chordata > Aves > Galliformes > Phasianidae > Bambusicola > Bambusicola thoracicus. Next base: position 1,886 of record PPHD01016885.1, read on the forward strand.
ACCTACCTGAAAAAACATCTGTCTATAAAGATATGCAGTGATATTGTACAAGGTTGTGGCTAACATCAAAGAAGTGTTTAAAAGATTGCCCCTTGAAAGCTGTAATGGTAACTGCTCAAATATTACATTATATCAACTATGTTCCCACTACCCTGTCCAAAAAGTATTTCTTTAAATGTTTAAAATCTGAAATATTTTTTCTGCTTGAGTTTTGTGATTAAGGTGTTTTTGAGATTAGGTCTTCTGGTGTCAGAAAACACTTCCCCCATCCTTTTTTTTTTTTTTTTTTTTTTTTTTCCCTGGAAAATGGCAAGTGCTTCTAGCTTGCAATGATCTTAGAAAAGGCTGAGAGTTCAGTGGTGTAGTCAAGACTATATGCCATCAGACACATTCAGACTGACTTATTTCAGAACTGTTGCTGTTGCACAGCTGCTCCTGCAAGTGCCAGTTTGTCTAGCCTGTGTGTACTGCATGAGCTGTAATGTTTCAGTGACTCCCTCACCCATGTAGAAGTTATGCATGGGTTATGCTTTCCCCAGATATAAAGTACTTCTCTGTGAAGAAGTTAACATTTTATAGCTGGGAATATGATTTAATTCTGTTGACATTACCAGTCAAATTTAATGAGTTAAATAAAATTGCCTTCTTAATGCAGAAAGTTTCCAACATCCAACATCATTGGAGGAAAGCCTACAGAACCTTCTCCTTCATTAAGGCTGCTCAAAATCTGAATGTGAATTTTTTTATGGCTTCATGGCTAAAATCTCATTCTCAGATATTTACCAAGGATCCAATTCAATTTTAGGTATTCTATCACTTTAAGTGCAGTTTCACAAATATCTTTAGCATATGCATAACTCACATAGTTAATCAGGTATGTGTCGTGAAAGAGCAAGTAATTGTAGTTTTGCTCATCTAATTTGAACAAAGCACAAAAATAAGCTTGAAAATTAATTCTGTGCTTAAGAATGTTGTTACCAGATGAATGTAAAAGCATCAGTTCAGATGATTTTCTTCAAGATTATAAAATACTATGAACACTTTCCCTAAATTTTAAGATCTTCGATTCTCACAAACAATTGAATTTATGAGCTATTGCTTTACATTCAGGTGATGCCACATCGGAGTTATACTGCATCACTGCCTTATTGTAGAATCTTGAAAACCCAGTGAGTTCTATGTGTCCTTTTTTGATTGAAAACCCAAAACTTTGTGACAGAATTTAGATTAAATTTTGCATGGTATTACACATTACTTAATGGTATTTTTTTTTATAAATTGAAAAGCAAATTTCATACAAATTTTTATACGAATGATTCATATGAATCCTTAACAAAAAAAAGTAAACCTTTATTTCTTATGAGAGGTCTGAACCTCTCATATCTTCGGAGAGATCTGGTCCCCAACATGTCACTCTAACTGAAAAATACTACACAAGAAGTTTTTTTTGCTAAGTAAAATGAAAACTTTTGATGCTACATTAGAAATGCTAGCTAGGGAAAATCTGCTATGTCAGGACCAATGGATATGAAGTAGATCTTCGTAATGGAATACAACACTGATTAAAAATCAGTTTAGAAATGATAAATATTTTTGCCTTTTCTTTGCAACATGTCAAGTTTATCTTGCTAATCTGTTTATTTCTCAAATTAACCATTTTAGTATAAGTCTGTCAAGGCTAGTGAATAGACAATATCTCTGTAGGGAAATAAACATTTTAATTGTTCTGAGATACTTTGATATATGAAAAATATGATGAACTAAACATTTATGCCTAGAAAAATGGTTTGTTTGCAGCAGAGAATGGAAGTATGTTGTCTCTTTAATGAAGGTTTTTGGAATAGTTATTCTGATGAGATAAAGAATGTTCTGAGAGGCTACTCTTTCCATCTCAGCCAATAGTGAATGAATCCTTAATTCTGGCCCAATCTTTCTCTGTTCCTCCTCATCTTCTAGCTTTAACTACTTCCTGATTCTAATGCACGTAGCCTTGTGAAATTTAATTGAATAGTTTGTCCTCATGCCTGAAGGAAGTAGTAAAATTTTGAACTAGTCAGGCTGTATCAAAATCTGTGTAATCTTTCACTACTCATAGCTTTTTGCTTCATCAATTCACAGTACAGCCAACCATATTGATGCTGACAGGTACTTTAGTTCAGAATCGAAGGCTAAAGGTTAACATAAAATGGTTCATTTTATTATGATGACTCCAAAGCAGAGTTTTAACAATGATATTGAAGCATTTGACTCATTTTGTGGTTCATGATTATGTCCATTAGCAAGCAGGCAGGTGCTGCATCAAAAAATAGCCTGTTTAGACCTCTTACTAACACATACTTTTTAAGCTGAATACAGGCTAAATATCACTAGGATTTTAAAGGTACTGTACAAAAAAGCAACCTGAAGGCAAGATGATATTTCCAAAATACTGTTTCATTGAAGAGTAATGTAAATGCAAACAAAATATCCTTCAATGCACTACAAAAATTAGTATGCATCTGATAGAGTTGTATTAAATCACATGTGAAAGCATTGCATTATTCAAATCACAGAAACAGAAAAAAAAAAAAAAAGCCCATTGAAAAGCCATCTGGTAGCTATTGCTGTTGTTAGTGATCCCATTTACTGACATTTGCATAAAGCTTGTTGATTACTCTTAGGAAGGGCAATATTAGCATAAATGTTTTTTTTATCAGGCTAGTCATTTAGGCCCTAATCCTATGCTTAGTAATGCAGTGGAGATCTTGTATGTATATGAGAAGTTCATTTAAACCACTGATGCTCTGCAAGAATAAAAAGGTGTGCCAACACAATATCTGGAATGCACTTGAAAGACTTGTAGTATTTTAATCATGATGAAAAGGACAGACGTGGCACAATTTAAAAAATTAATTTTGACTTACTGAGGAAAAATAATGCAGCAAAATGTATTTCTACTGCTTGTTTCTTTAGTTGTGAGGGACAATGATGCAATGTAAAAGTACTAAGTAATCTCACCTCATATAAATACATTCATATTGGATTATGGAGATACTTTCCATTGTTTCTCTCTACCAAATAAGATGTTTCCTTAGAAAGGCAGAATATGTTCAGTTTCAGGACCACATGCTCATAAAAGTTATGTCTATAGCAGTGATCTGAACAGGAGCAGAGCATGGACTGAAAAACTAGTCTCCAGTATTGCTTACTTTTCCTGGCTTCTTTCTGCAATGTGCTAACTCATCTTTTGCAAGATAATTCTGAAGCATACTAGAAGAAATAAAATAGGCAAGATACTACTGAAGCATGGAATAGATGGGGCCATCCTATGTTGGAAAGAGGAACACTAAGCTACTTTCACAGTGGCAGTATCATGTCAGTGACTCTCAGGGACAGTTTTATTTATTAATGTAGCTTTATCAAAACTCTGCATTTCCAGAATTTAAAAATGAACTCAGATTTTTTCATTGGCACATAGAGATTTAATTTTCTTTTAGGGAAAACATTTGCCATTAAATTTTTCAAGTCAGTTTATATGCTTTTCAGGCATAGAATTGTCAATTTAAATGACATTTGTCATTTTCTTTATACTTAACTGGGCTCCACTTGACATGCACATTTTCTGAGTAACTAGGATCTCAATAGAAATAATGTTGATGAATTGAGGAATAAGTTAATGTTCAAATAGCCTATGTTAGAATACTGTCCCATATGGCCCTTTTCCAAATGTAATATGCAAATGAGCATCAATCTCTTCTCTTGTCAGTGTTTTTCAAAATACACACAATTGCTGGCCTTTGTGACTTCCACTGACATAGAAGTGTTTATTGAATGTATCTGAGCACTATTTAGAAGTTGTGTTGCTGTTCATCAGCTCACAGTGAAAGCTTAGAAATGCATTCAAAAGTTGAAATCTGCGTAAGTGTTATAGAAGAAAGGAACTTTCTCAGCAGTTGTTATATTTCATGGAGAACCTTCTATTTAATATGAATTGTGCAATACCTTCTGGCACACTGCTTTCTTTCCTCTCATCACTGACAGACTTCTGTCTCCTCTTCAGCCTGCGATCAGCTATCCCTTGGGGTAGCTGCCATCTTCGGACCATCCCATAGCTCCTCAGCTAATGCTGTGCAATCCATCTGCAACGCTTTGGGTGTTCCACATATCCAGACACGCTGGAAACATCAGGTGTCAGACAACAAGGACTCCTTCTATGTCAGCCTTTATCCGGATTTCTCTTCACTCAGCCGTGCCATCCTTGACCTTGTGCAGTTCTTCAAGTGGAAAACGGTTACTGTTGTTTATGATGACAGCACTGGTAAGACTAAATCATGCGCTATGTGCAGATATGATTCTATGACTATATATTCACACATACAAGTAGAAGGATGAGGGGTGTCAATACTGTTACAGCTTTATTTTAAGAAAGCTTAATTACCAGAATTCCATTGACAAGGTAGAGAATAACAAATAAAGCAGATTTGTTAGTGTAAATATTCTCAAAATTATCCTTCAGTTGCTCGATACTTTGTGTTTGAGATTACAACTGTCAATAAATCAGTCACACTCTATTTGCATTTTCCTCAGTATCTTCAGTTGCTAACAGCTATGTCTTCTGATTTTATTTAAAACTCAGTTTCTGAAGGAAAAGATGATAACTTGAAAGATGAAATGAAATAGAATGACTGGTCAAATAGAACAGCTACATTTTAGTGCTGCTCTTGGCATATTAGCTGAGTTGGAAAATAGATGCCATATTTGTTTGGAATTTCAGTAACTGCATTTTCAGAGAATCACAGAAGGGGCCCTGGATTTGGCTCCTAAGATTTGAAAGCAGAGGAAATGTTGAGGCTTGTTTTGCAGATGATTCACATCATTTAAAAATGAACTCCTGAATTTCTGTCAGAAATATCCCAATTTGATACCTTTCCTTTAACCTCACCCTAAAACTTCTGGTTTGCCCTGACAGTGGTATTTGGTTTGAAATTTCAAAAAACTTGTATGGTTTGAGGCTTGTCTGCTGGACTTTAGAACTACCAGCTGGTAAGAGGAAAATCTGTCTGTAATGGAGGATACAAGGAAGTCATTTAGCCAGATGAGAGACATTTAATATTATGGAAATGTTAATAATTTCTTCCATGGTTTTTGAACTGTCACTGACAAACCCTTCTCATAGTTCTGTGAAAAAGAAGGTTGTTGATGATGTTGATCATTCAAATAAGAAGTTTGTGTAACTAGTAAATGGTGAGGAGGAAACAGAGATGGAAAATAAAAACACATCAGTGAAATTCAGAGGCTCTTTCTAAAAGTTTGATGACTGATGCTACCAAGGACATAACCGAATTTCTGGTTTCAAGTTTAGCATTAAAGGCTTAAGGGATAAAATAATCTACTTCATTTTTAATATTTTTACTTTTCATTTTTAATTCTTGCTTTGAAATTGGACTGAGGTAAAAAGAAATATTCAAATCTTAACCAAGTGAAGACTCGAAAAGTAATCTGTAGTTTAGTCAAATGGTTATAAATTTTGATTTACATGAATTTGAAATATTTCATTTTTATTTATATCATTTGAAGACTAGTTTTAAAATATCCAGAATGCCTTTTAAAGGAGACCTGCTTCTGATGTTCAGAGTCCTGTAATGTAGAAAGCAGGATAACTTGGCACAGGAAAGAATGGAGGTTGTGTCCTGATGAAACTGGGAATGGAGATGTTTCTAAAGCAATGTAATCAGTAACACTAGAGAGAGTAAAGGTCAGGTTGAATACAGAATAAAAAGGAACAGCTAAGACTACAAATACGGTGAAGTAATAATTAGTAAGAACATTACTTCTCAGTAAAGTTTCTGTAAGAAAATATTCAGTCTGTTACAATGAGGATAGGGTTATAAAAACAAAAATGCTCAGAGGGGAAGGGTGTTAATATTATGATAAGACATACTGTCTTGGTACTATCTTAGGGCATGATGAAAGTTGGTTAGCTGAGTCTGTTCTTTCAGGGAAAAGTAGTTTTTCTCCTTTTCCTGTGAATCTCTGTTTGAATACTACTGCACTAACTTTTTTTTGGCTTCAAATAGTATCTACATTCTGCTTCCTTCTATGTCTTCCTTTCTCCCTTCACCTTAACTCTTATGAGACATTTTTCATTTAGTCTATCTGTTGTACAAACTAAAAATTGGAATCAGGCTCTTGAACTTTTTTTTTGCTAGTCTGAAGGCAAGCATTTCTCCCTATGATCATTCTAAACTGCAAAGTATGTCCTTTTAAATAGAATTTCCTATAAAAGATCAGGCAGGAATTAACTGGAGATTGGTTACTTTTGATTTTTTTTTTCCCTTAAAGTAATTTGTAGTCTCTTAGTTAATTAAATACCACTAAACTGTCCCTGGGTACTAATTAAGTCCTTTCAGTTTACAGGTTTGCTACAGTCAATTGTCTTTAGGAAAGAAAAGGGGGAAAATGACAGTATGTTCATCCGCTGCATTTCCTAGTAGTTTTAATTGATCTCAAAACAGTAAATTACTTCTTCAAAATATCAGAATTTCAAGTGCATACTGCAATCTGTCCTAAGAAAAATAGGGCAGATAAATTCTAAATAAGTTTGTACATCCCAAAGAATTCCAAAGAAAAGTATATACAAATGGTTAGATCCTGGGACCTTTAAATTATACTGGCACTTGTATTGGCAACTAATGCTTTATGCAGATCAAGCTGATGTAAACAGGGTTTTGAGATTTTTTCTTAATTAACATTTGTTTTGGTCTTGAGTGAATGAGTATAAACACCAAAAATCTGTTGCATCTATGAACAGAAGCCAAACTAAAAGCCTGAAAAATGGCTTCAGAAATGAAAATGTTTTATGTTGGTCTTCAGTGTTGAACACAGAGCTTTAATTCAAAGGAAGGAAAAAGATGCCATTTTGTTGTTATTTTTTACAATAGTACTTTAGTAGCACTGATTTGTAAATAAAATTATTTTCTTCCTGAGACTAGTATAAAAATTCACTTATCTTATTTTTATATTTCCCACACCTTATTTCTAGATGTGCTATATCTTGAGGATGCTTTTTCCATACTGTCAATTTCCAATTATTGCAAATTTATAATGAAATTGGATGTCTTGCAGAAAATGGGTATGTGGCGATGGAAAGTGTGTAACATTGCTAAAAGATGAAGGAAAAAAGCTTGCAGTGGGTTCAAAGTAAATCTTAGCTCAGGAAGAAAATTTGTGCCTAAGTATTATATGCTTAAGAAACTTTAAAGATCAGACAGATAAAAGAACAAGGATACATACTGAGATGTCGTGAAAAAGGTTGCTCATATCCTTTTTTTTTTTTTCTATAAACAAATTCAGTAACCCCTAATTTATGTGAAAAGCTGTTCTTCTTTATAAACACATATGTGTCTGTTCTTAGCAGAATGAGAAAGAGGAAAGAAAATGAGAATGCTGGACTGAGCACTTGACATCTAATACAATAGCAGTGTGTTTTACCTAAATTTAGGAAAGAAGACTTTAATCTTGGTGATATATAATGATAAACCTACAAAATGACACTGCAAGTGTGCAGTGGAATATATTTCAGGGTTGTAAATTTTATACACAAGGGTAAAGTTTGTACAAGAATAGATAATATGCAAAAATAGGGAGAGATGACTTGAATGAAACTGGGGAGCACAGTCCGCAGTGATCCACATTACAGTAGGAGACATTTGCAGAGACCAGCAGTGCAATTTATGTGGATCAAAATCCAAATAAATGACTAAAATATGAAAATTAAGTGGAGAAATTTTTTCTTACTTCCTTTCTGTAGAATCATGTAACAAAACTAACAAAAGGCAAAGGTTTCATCTCAAGAAATATCCGTAATTACACGTTTACAGGGAAGAGGAGTACAGAAGAACGCAGTTCTTACTATATGCTTAGAATGCACTGAATTTTTTAACATTTAAAATACTAAATGCACATGTATGCCAGATTCTTCTGATATTTCTGATGGTGAAGAAATGCTTGGGAATGGAAAATGATCTTATATTTTTGTGGAAATAAAGAACAGTGAAAATATATTGAATTAAAGAAAGTGAATGTTGTTAAAACTGGAATTTCTGCTGACTAAATTAGTTGGAGTCTAAAGCAAAGAACATTCATTGACAGCTTCTTAAATAACACTGAAACTCAATAAAAGAAACCAAAAGTTGACAGATGTCTTAAGTTTTCAAATCACTCAAGTAAGAGACTTTAAAATGATGTAATTTTAGGTGCCTTAGTTATTTCATTTTGAGAAGTCATGGACAATAGGTGGTGAAATTCTATAGTCTGGAAAAGTTAGAAAAGCTTAGATTTATTCCATATTAGACATTTTTTCCAAGCTTTGAAGTGTATTTGTCCTGGTTCCTTAGGTTTACCCATCAGTTCCTAGTGATTACTTTTTTAACTTGGAACCAGCTTAAATTGGGTAGGGTGCAATGAGATTTCTTTGTTTTAAAGGCCTGCCCCATTAATTTCTGTCCATGGAAAATGCTGCAGTGTTTACATTAATACACTTTAAAGGTCTCAGGGTGATGACTAATTCTCTATTTAACTTTATAAATATTAAATAACATAAAATTTCCTCCTTTGACAGATCAACTTATGCTTCAGGTGAGGAAATTGCAGTAGATCTGTGAAATACAGGTTTCAGAAAGTCACACTTTCTAAGTGGCTTACTTCTATGCATATTAGAGAGAGTTGCTTTTTTTTTTTTTTTTTT